>OX183131.1:2037274-2140055 GCA_945261195.1 Cryptosula pallasiana | reverse complement strand
CTTCAGTTAAAGGGCTTAGGACGGGCTTTTCAAGACACACTTAGTGTGTAGAGTTGTTTTCTCATCAAGCATTGTAAAACTATTGAGAAAACTCACGCGCGGCAACAAAACACCAGTATGTATCATGTAGAAGTCTATGGAGGTCTATGACAATGCGTTCGGCAGAAGAGACTATCTGCATTATGATATTATATAGTATATTCCAGCAAGTAGTTTGTACCATTTTTGTTACCTTTTCAGTTCCAAACTACTTTTTAAAAATCTTAATTATTATTATTCAGTGCTTTTGAAGTTTTTTCTTGGAAAGATAGCCGGTATTTCAGATTTAATTATTATCGTTGTTGTAAAAAAAACAACGCCGGAAATACAATTTCGGCAATGTTTTTTTTTCACCTAGTATTATCATGAAAGTATACTAATGTTATTGTTTGATTAATTTTTCACTTGACAATTATTATTTTGATAAAAAAACGTCATTATTTCTTTTGATTTTGATGACAAACACTATCACGTGAACGCCAGTGCATACATAATAGCGAGCTTACCAAAGATAAAACCAATTGCTGACTTGAGAAAAACAGCTCCCAAAAAATTAAAGTTTGTTGCAATATCATTTTTTTGCAATCAAAAAGTCTCTGCACAAAACTAATATCTAGGACGCCCTATTTCTATGCGAACAAGCCAAATTTTTGAAAACTCGCTTTATAGCTCTATATAACTTGGTGGGTCTTTGAGAAAAAAAGGCGTCTTGGCAAGTGCTGACTGCATCTATAGGAATCGTCTTACTGGTGAGAGGGCAACTCCAGATAATTTTCCTGAACACATTTCAACCTCAGAAAGTTTAAATTAAATCAAACCCTCTTCAAATTAGGCGTCATAGGCCCTTTAAGAACATTGTTGTTTCCCCAGGTGGTATTGATGAATCATACAATGTGCAGCATTCAATGCAATACTATTATAGTCTCTTGGAATAAAATAAGTATCTTGACTTATTATTACTATTATTAATAATTATATTATTGTGATCAATCAAATATAATAATAATCAATTTCCTAGGCCAGTCAAATCCTCCTCAGGCATCACACCAAGGCCCAAGGCAGTTCAAGGCATCCAGGATTTTGCCACTCCCACTAGCATAAGCGATGTTCGCAGTTTTATTGGAATGACAGAACAAATGAGTAAATTATCTCTCCATTTGGCAGAATTAAGCCGCATAAAATCTGTTGCATTCAAAAGTTAGTTGATTTTGGGGACAGTCACAAAAAACATGACTTCCGTAGAATAAAGTCAGAGTTGTTTAATGTTGTGGAGCTAGCTTCATATAATCCGACCTTTGAGACTTTAATTCATATTGATTCATGTCGCAATGGATTTGGGGCAGTTCTTCTGCAGGTACAGCCAGATAGCAACTTGCAAGCTGTTCTCACAGGATGCAAGTCACTGTCAGGTACGGAATGAGACATACCACAATTGGGCAAGAGGTGTTAAGAGTTGTCTAGGCATGTGAAAGGTTAAAAATTACTATACTTGGTTGACAGTTTGAATTCAAACCGATCACAAGCTGCGTATCCCACTCTTTAAGCAAAATGGAATTGGACAAATTGACAGTGCGTATCCAATGATTTAGGAGGCGCCTCATGCACTTCAGCTATGTTATGGAGCATATTTCAGGTAAAAAAAACATCTTTGGATGCCCTCCATCAGTCTAAAACCAAGTCTTTGCCTCGGGAATTAGCAGTTGCTGAAGAAGTAGAGTGGCAAGCTCAGGAACAACTTAGAACATATGTTTCCAGTAGTAGGCTAGATAAGTTGAGGAAGTTGCAGCGTGAAAATGAAGTCCTTTCACAAGTTATAAAATTTACTGAAACCTCTTGGCCCTCTTATCTCTCCATTGAAGATGTATTGCTTCGTCCTCACTTTGAAAGTCAATTTGACATATCAATTATTGACGGTCTTTTAGTTTAGGGTAGTCGGATTTTTATTCCTTCAGTAGATCGTGATGAGGTGCTCAAATTGCTACACCAAGTGCAGAGAGCGAGCTAAGCAAATAGTTTGGTGGCGCAACATGCAGCTTACTAAAGTTCATTTGATAAAAGATATCGTGTTTTCAACATCCCTTGTCTTAGTCTTGGTGGTGAAGTTTTTGTTAGACATACTCGAAGGTCAGCCTACTTTGTTTCTCCACAAAAATCCGTAAGGTTGTATGTCATTGAAGATAAGACTGGTTCAGTTATGAGACAAAATAAAAAAGACCTACAACAGATTGCAAGTAACCATGATAATGGTATTGTTAAAAGTTCACCCCCGGCTTCTCCACCAGCTGCTTCAACCCCAAGTCTTCTGGTACAAAATCGATCTAAACTTTCCAGTTCTAGTCTTAACCGTTCTCCGTCCAGTGAAAAAAACCTGTTTTGGTAGAATAATCTGAAAACCTAGTCACCTTGACCTTTAGCCTTGTGTCTCATCGTGACTAAAAACCTTTTTTGCTTTGTGTTTCACATGGTCATTTTCAACCATTTTCATCTATGTAAAAACACACTGATATTGCAGTTATGTTTTTTTGTTGAACATTTTTGGAGTTATCACTACTTTTGTTCAGGTATTATCAGCTTATATTTACAAATCACTTAGGTTTTCAAGAAAGGGGGATGGATGTATTTTTGTGTGAAACTGTTCCGCTGACAAACTTTCCTGTTTCCTGTTTCCGCTTCCTGATTTATTTTTGTCTTCTTTTGGTACCCGCTTCAGTATTAGCAACAAACTTAAAAAAAACACAACTTGATCTCTCTCTGTCAACTCCATACTTAACAGGTTGGCAGTCTGAAATATACAAATAATATATGTTACAAATTTAAAGTTATGTAGTAATACATATATTTATGTACGATGTACGCGACAAGTAAAGATGCACTGTGAAATAAAAACATGCAATCTTAGTGAATATTTACTCTGTGAAGATACTTTCAAAGATATGGAAATGAAAATAATAGTAGGCATATATTCAGCAAAATATTAATATAAAACCAATTCAATATATTTTAGGACATGGCTTTTTTGACGTGGCCCCCAAAAAATTACATATTTATGCTAAATACTGCTAATTATGATAGTTAAGCATAAAATAAGGTATAATCACAGACTATGTTAGTCATCTTCAAGAGCAAAATCGCTGCGCATTAGATTTTCTGAGATCAACATCGAAAATCAATCTTCTAATGGCTCGCCCAGTCCCACCAACATAAGTAGGTTTCCCCAGCCCAATTACGATATGTGACATATCTACTATGTGAATGTCATCATTATCAGGGTACTGAAAAGAGACATCGGTATCTGACACTCTACAGAGAACTGTCATTGCGTAGTGTCTTCAACTACAGCTGTGAAACATCCTACATAAGAATATCCGTCTTCCTTACAGTTGTATATTCAACTAGAACATCATTCCCCATAGCTGTACGTTCAGAAGAGCCGGGTGCTGTACGCTCCTCATCTGCTGACTCAAAATCTGAGATTGTTATTGGCAACTCCTCGTCTTCTGATGATGATATATGTTTAATTGGTGCACGCCAGTTTCTCTTTCTCGAAGCAGTGGCAGAAGCTGGTCGTTTGGTGGCCTCAAATTTTTTTAGTTTCTCTAGTGTGTCTGTCAATGTAGCTGATACTACTTTTCTCTCGTTCTTAACTCAACGGCCTCTCCCAAACACTGACCTTGATAAAGGTATAATCTGATCTAGAGTCACGTGATTTGCATTGTTGACCGAGGATACTTATCCTATACAAGGAATGGGTATAGCTGGTTGTGCATGATCCGTAGATGTTGGTGTTGGCTCATCAGAGGCATCAACAGGGATGTCAAGTGTTGTTGAATCCGGTTGATCGGTGACACACATCAGCAGGTAGATAATCATCGTTTGTGAAAATGGTTGAGTCAAGGGGCAATATTCTTACTGACTCAAAACCCGCAGTAATATTGGTGTGTCATACTTTCATTCCACTATTGTGGAGTCCATTCTGCAAGAATGGCTCTATTGCGCTCATTCAACTGAATGAATGCCTGACTCCACTCTACTGTCTGCTTATATAATACAGAGAGTGAGTGATGTTGAGAGGTGAAGGAATAGTGTGTATATTCAAAGAACAGTCAATACAACTTTGGCTACTAAAGATACTGCGCCAGTACTTATACTGTCAAGGAATAGGTTACCCTCAGTGTGAAAACATCAGACAAAATATATTTAGTTCTGCATGATAGTAATAAATACATGATTGCAAACATTGTATATGTATATACACATAGTAAATGATTGTAAAAGAATTGTCACCACATAGCGCCTGTTTACAGAGTCTTAGTAATTGCCTTCCTTTAATATTCCAGAATGAAATTGACACCGTAAAACATGCCAAGAAATCCCTACTTTTTAGCAATGATAAACCGCGGACCAAGAAACCATCCAATCATCACTTTGATATAACGTGGGTAGCTTTGATGGTGCTGAGACCTGCTTGTTAGTTGGTAGCATGATATTATATCAGCTAGCCAACTTGTACGATAATTTAATCGGCCTCTACATAGAACTAATTAACAAATCATCTGCCAGAACGTTATTAAATGCAACTTCAAGGTCACTATCGAAGCAAGTACAAAAATTGTGTACTTTCTAGATGTTACCCCTAGAGCTTACCAATGGCAAACACTGCCCATACAACAAACCTAACACCATTCCCCAGTATGTCCGCAAGGTGTCCACGCCCCCCCCCCCCTTCCCCCTCCCCTTCCCCCCTACTCCCTCCCCTTCTCTCCCTCTTGCCTACCTCTCCCTCCCCTCCCGTCCCCCTTTTCCTTTGCCTCCTCCCCCACCGTACTTAATATTCCTGAAAGCATCAATAAACAACTACGTAAAGGTTCGCTGATAAAGAGACCTTTGGCACTGCTAAAGTCACCTATCAAAACACACTGCACAAAAGTGGGTGAAATTTCAACTTATCTTTTAAACCCTCCCAACCAACCACAAAACAAAAAAATATAAAGGCATAGGAATGTCACTTGATACAGCCCTCCCTTTGACCTCAACGTGACCACCAACATTGGTTATAAATTTCCTATGATCAGTTGAACAGTGTTTCCCCAAAGACCGCCCCCCCCCCCCCCCCCCGGGCACAATTTTAATAAAAAAAACACTGTCAAACTATAGCTGCGTGACCAATGTCAAAGCTGTACTCCATAATAAGTTGTTAGTTTATATGGAAGTCTTTTTATTGCATATACAAATTTTGTGCTTTGGTTTTTCTATGTTATTTTACTTTTTTGGTTAAACATTTTCACTCTAGGCGGTTTTGTTACCTACCTTCGTTGAGGTATGTTTATGCTCTTCAACTGATTATTGTAGCTAGATGTGACAAGCCTCATGATCATTGGAGTAGAAACGAATCATCTTGTGTGTGTGATGAAGGGTTTGAAAGAAATTCAGCAAAAGGCTGTGTATGTAAGTATAGTGTGTGTGAGGTGCTAAGTACTCATGTGACTTGAGATTGTTTGAAAAACAACTTGTTTGAATTTTGTAAGTAGATTAGTTTAAACTCAAGTATCAGTGTTAACTTTGGCATGAAGAGTTCTAATAATGCATCGATTGTGCAGTAAGTATTACTGATATTACTAATGGTCTTTAGTGGCAACAAACAAATAATCAAGTAGAAAGAGCCATGTTGTTGTAACTGGATCACAAATGTTTAGGAAATGTATTTTTTTAAAGCAGAGATGAGTATGATTGATTATCTTTTGGTGTTTGTTACGATCAAAAATTTTCACTTTTGAAAGATTATTTTTTAGAGAGGTATAGTTTCTCTCGTAAATTATAATTGCTATATCTATGACTAGGGAAAGAATATTGCAAAGGTTTTTGCCGCGTGCTAATGGTTACTCTAGCTTTACCGAACATTACTAGTGAGAGTTGACCGTCTGTAGCGTTCTAACAGCTTGCTAGCCTGTTCTGTCACTCACACAATGATGTGCGCTGTGTAGCTATAACAACAATACAGGGTCGGGAGCGGACCAGCTTGAGAGACAATCATGTCTTCAGGGGTGGGTACAGTTTCTATACGGGGCTTTTTAGGTATCTTATACCCAGTGAGGGGTAGAGCCATTAATAATACAATTTTGGATTGTGAACGAGAGGGGCGTGAGGAAGGGGGTGGTGGCATAGCCATAGCAACTGGCAGGGGTGGTGGAACTTCTTTGGCCAGGCGTTTGCCTGTTTGAGTGAATCTGCAAGGTCCAAAGGCTCCCGGATCTGTCCATTGTTGATACTGGCAGAAGGCAGGAGTAGTAATATAGGAGCAGGTCTCTGTCATGGAATCTAAGGAGAAAGTTCCCCTGGTTTCAGGTGTACTTGAAGTAAGCACCAGTTACGATGAAAACCTGTGAGGTTCCTTTTTGTGTGCACCAAGAGTATAGAATGTTTGTTGTGATTTGATATGTTGATGAGTTTGTATGATGGTTCAGATTGGGGGTTTGAGTATTGTATAATGAAGGGTTGTACGATTGTATAACTTTATAATATAAGAAATATTGTAGATAGGCAAAGAATACTTATATCATAAGTTCAAAAATATGTACAGAAGAAGATAGTTATTCATCTATTTGCACACATAATTTCCAGTTTTGTGCCAAGACTTTTTAGTCCAATTCAATTGATTCAAGTTTTAAAAATGTTCTGTATCCCAAGCGCTTCTTTTAATTTTTTTCAAACATTTGTTAATATTGACAGTTTTTGCATTCTTAGAATGGTTTCAAAATTTTTTTTGGACATAATATGGAAAATTTCTACAGCATCGCCTCGTTGAGACATACTCCGTTCATACTGACTTGGTGAAAGTTTTCTGTACAGAGCTCCCATGTTTAGCATGTGTTGTGTGATGCAAAATATTATGGCTTGGTATGTCACTTGGTATACTGCTTTCTGCTGAACAATCGCATTATCTATTACGTATTTGTGATATACTTCTGGAGTGGTTTTTTACATATAGCGTTTTTTATGACATAATGATCTAAAATAAAAAGATGCATATCACGAAAAGTTAATAAGTATTGAAATACTATAGTATGAGTTCTTTATATTTCAAAAATGAAATTTTTATTAATTCATACCTTATCACCGAGAATCCTGCTCATAGCTGTGTAATGAATACTAGTAGTAATATAGGAGCAGATCTCACTGATGGAGATAAGGTTCTCCTGGTCCCAAGTGCCTTTTTGTTAGCACCAGTTACCATGAGAACCTGGGTATTTACTTTTTGCGCACCATTTTAGATTGTTTGAAGATATAGTTTGTAATTGTATGATTAACTAAGTATTTATTGAGCAGGGGTTGTACTTATTATGGTTTGGATGATTATTTAGATTAGGGTGATTGAGTATTGTATAAAAATGAAGTGTTGTGCCATGGCAGCAGGTGCGATGAGAGCCTGAAAGGTACCTTTTTGTTGCACCAGGTGTAATTGGTGTTTTAATTTGTTTGTGTAATTGCTTGCAGTATTTATTGTGCAGGGGGTTTATATTGGGATTTTTATGTCAATTTAGATCATGAGGCTGACTAATTTATAATTGTATGGATTATAAAGTTCTCCTGGTTCTATGTGTAAATGATGCCCCTGTTCCCGTGAACCCGATGAGGTACCTTTTTGTGTGCACCAGCTGTTTGAATGGGTGTAATTACTATGGTGTTGAATGTGGATTAATACATTGTATGGTGTTGGTATGTGCTGGAGGTTATCCCGGATGTTATCCCGGAGGTGATCCCATAGGTTATTGGTGTGATGTTAGATTGTAGGGTTTGAGCATTGTTTGAGTATTGTATAAAAATGAACCATTTGTATTATGTTTGTGTGAATAAAACACGCTAATAGTAAATGTATAAAATAGCTCAAATAAAGAACTGAGTGTAGCTAGTATAAATAGTCTTACAGTTATTTTTTCCAGATATTTGTATCCTGTGATGAATTCTCACTCTTCTAATTCTCCTTTTTAGAGCAAACTCTTTGCTTGCGTGTTCGATAGAAATACCTGTATTTACTCATTCTTGTTGTTGCTGTTGTACTTATCAATGAATTTTCTGAATGTTTACTGTAGTATTATTCCTTAAGACCTTTAGTGTTAGAAGAGTTTCATCTCGAAAACTCCTTAGCTGTTGTAGCCAGTCTTTCTGCATGAGACTACACATCATCAGCGCTGAGTCCTCCTTCAAAGTCACCAAATTCCTCCTCTAGAAATTCTTCAAGATCATCATCGATATCTGGTTTTGATATCTCCTCATTGAGTTTTGCCTGATCACAATTTTCTTTCCAATTACTGCTACTGGTTGAAGAAATAAAGGCGATATTGTGGTATGTATGAGAATTTGCACCTCCGCTGTTTTTTCCCTTTGTAAACCATCACACCTGGTTTTTAGCTTCTTCAATGTATCTGATCGGTAATATGAGTGTTCTCACCTCTCTCTTTCCATCTTTTTCTGAGACATAACGGATGCAATTTATGACAGATTCTTCTCCATTGAAACGATGGGAAGTGAATCTTTCAACAACATGGATGTAAGGGAAAACCGCACACTGTTTGAAACTACTGAGATATTCGATTTTGAAACCGAGTTTGAGTTCCTCCTTGGTAATTTTTCTCAATTTGTCAGCTTCAGCAGTAGCTTCCATCAAGGTTAAGCCCTTTGCGCTAACACATTTGATGTTGTTTGGATTCTTTGTGTTTTCCACCTCACCCAAGCACACACCGTTAAAAGTTAATGGATATTTGTCGCTATTGAAGTTTTCAACTATTTTACTTGGGCAAACTACTCTCTGAAAATCTTTTACATTCAAATTACCAAAGTAGGTGATAACGGAGTAATCGCCGTATACACCCTTATTCTGATAAATAGAAACAACTCGCATAACTGTTGGAACAATGAGTGTTGATAGCATTTGAAAAGTTCCAATCTTTTGCAACTCACTCGCTCTCCATCCTTCGAGAGACTTGGCTATTTTGAGGGCTTTATCAGCATCGGAGAGAGTTTCCATTTTTTTCATAGTGTTTTGCATTGTAGGTAAAACCGATTTCGAGAGAGTTCGCTTCTTGTTTGTCGGCTCTTTTGCAAGAGAAATTCTTCTCTTATGAGTTGTTTTAGGTGTTTTGTCTTTGTTTTCTGAAGGATTTGACTTCATGTAAATGCGACAATCAGAAATTCCATCCATAGTATTCTAAAAAATAAAGATTAATGTTTGAAATAATATAAATAAAACATATGCCTTGAAATTTATAAAAAAAAAAGTTCAGCTTTTCTAGTGAAAATAAAAGATTAACTATTTGAAACTTTGCATCATATATACAGACTAATTTCATTTGTTGGTCGGAAATAGTAATTTATTAAGTTTTACCTTAGTGCTGAGAGTCTTCCTAGTCTTCCTACTGAGAAACCTTTTAGTGCTAGTCGTAGATGTTGAAGTTGATGTTGCTTCTTTGAATGCTGTTGTTGAAGTGTATGATTACTGTCTGAAAGCATCGCTTCTTGAATAGTCAAAGTTGCACTGATTGAACTGTGTTATTTCAGTCAGAAAACTATGTTTATTCCCGCTATATATATTGTTTCATTCGCGCAAAAACTAAACTATTACCCAGTCCAAAAACAGTTATTTTCCAAGCGACAAAATTATTTTTCATCCGCGTGAATGTGTTATTTTTCAAGTGAAAAGCAATTTATTTTTAGCCAGAAAATTATGTGTCATTCGCATGAAAACGAAATTTGTTCCAGACTGAGAATGTTTGTTTTCCGGGCAACCAAATAAATTTTTATCCGTGTGAAATTGTATCATTTTCAGCTAAAAAACTATGTTTCATTCACTCGATAAATAATATTTCATCTGCGCAAAAACAAAGCTTTTCTACAGAGCCAAAAGGATTGATATCCACTAGAAAAAATAACATTCTATCCGCGTGAGTTTGTATTGTTTTCAGGTAGAAAACTATGTTTCATTCACGCTACAAAAAGTAATTTTTATTCGCGTAAAATTGTGTTATTTTTTAAGCCAAAAATAATTTATTTTCAGCCAAAAAACTATGTTTCATTCACGCGAAAACGAAATATTTTGCAGATTGAAACTGATTGTTTTTCGCGCAACAAAATAAATTTTTATCCACGTGAAATTGTATTTTTTTCAAGTAGAAAACTATGTTTCACTCACGGGACAAATTTAATTTTTCTTCGTGCGAATTTCCACTGTTCTTCAAGTCAAAAATAATTTATTTCAGCCAGAAAACTATGTTTCATTCACGCAAAAACAAATTTTTTTTTTCAGGTTGAAAATGGTTGTTTTCCACGCGACAAAATAAATTTTTTAACTGCGTGAAATTGCATTGTTTTCAGGTAGAAAACTATGCTTTATTCACGCGACAAAGTTAATTTTTATTTGCGTGAAATTGTGTTATTTTTCAAGCTCAAAATAATTTATTTCTCAGTCAGAAAACTGTTTCATTCACGCGAAAACGAATTTTTTTTTCAGATTGGAAATGGTTGTTTTTCGTGAGACAAAATAAGTTTTTATCCGCGTGAAATTGTATTGTTTTCATGGAAATTGAAGGCTTTTTTGCGAGAGTCTTTCCATTTTCCTCAAGATTCGCCAATCAGAGCAACTTTGGGCGTTGCTTTCACACAGAAAGCATCCATTCCAACAACAGTGACTGAAGGATCAGCATCTACTACAACGTCTACCAACTACTAGGAGGTTTCTCTGTATGAATGCGTGAGTCTTTTCATTGACCTCAACACATGACAATCAGACCAACTTTAGCTATTTAAGAAGCGTTGCTTTCACACAGAAAGCATCCATTCCAACAACAGTAACTGAAACCTCAACATCTACTATATCATCTACCAACTACGAGGTTTATCTGTAAGGTAAAAAATAAAAATTAATTATTTTTACTAGATGACTAAGTCAACTCACCTCTCTATGTGTTATTTATGTTTAAAATTAATTATAATGAAATAATAAACAATAATTCACATAGAGCTTGTGATTTACCTTCAGTATTTTGTGTTTTAAATACAGTTATATATAACTATTTATAATTCTTTTTGTTACTTTCACAAAAATAATGTTGTTATTTTAGCAGGAAGTATGGATATGGAAGAGGAGGATAGTGATGTAAAATGCAGGATGATTGGGAATGGCTCATGAAAAATCATAATGTTATCATATTTCAGAGCGTTGGTGATGAATACATAGATTTTGAATACATTGGTAAATACAAAGATGGAATGGAGATTGGACTTTAAAATACTTGTCAAGAAAAATCCTCATCTTTTCAAGTTTCATCATCTACTAAAAATACTATAACTCTTAGTAATCAGTAAGCTTTTAAATCATAAATTAACCGTAGTAGTAGTAGTAGAGTAATTTGTTTTACTTATTTTCCATATAGATTTCATGATTCAGAGTATAAATAATATGAATACAACTCTATTGTAGACAAGAGTTAGAATATCAGGGGATAAATGTAAATGAGAGAGTTGGGATTCAATCTCATACCTCACAGTAAGTTTTTAAAACTAATTAATAATCATGTTTGAGTCATTGTTTTGATACGCTTTGTACAGAATACATGCTCTATAGCACAATTAATATGTGTTAACATCTCTATTGCAGACAAGATTCAAATTATTAGGAGATAAATGTAGAAGAAAGTCCAGGAATTTTTCCTAATTGGAAATGGCTCGAAGAAAATCTCATTTGTTTTCGTTTACCTAATGAAACAGTTAGTCAGATAGGTTTTTCGTGTCGAAGGTTCAGCATCATACGCTAGCACGATAGTTAAAGATGTGGAACCGGTTGTGGAAGATGAAGTTGAAGAAAATGAGAATGAATCAATGATGGAAAATGAAGAAGGAGAAGAGGAAGGAGGAGAAGGAGGAGGAGAAGAAGAAGAGGAAGCAGGAGAAGAGGAAGGAGGGGGAGAAGGGAAGGAGGAGGAGAAGGGGAAGGAGGAGAAGAGGAAGGAGGAGGAGAAGGGGAAGGAGGAGAAGAGGAAGGAGGGGGAGGAGGAGGAGGAGGAGGAGGAGGAGGAGGAGGAGGAGGAGGAGGAGGAGGAGGAGGAGGAGGAGGAGGAGGAGGAGGAGGAGGAGGAGGAGGAGGAATAACAAGAACAAGAATGAATGATTCAAATTTTGAAAGATCTACTCGAGCATCAACTCTAGGTATCGTTGGTGATAGTGTACCTCCAACTTTTCATGATGAAGAATGGGATGGACTGATAGCCAGAAATTAAGGCACTATGAAAACCAAACACAGAGCTGGAAGACTCATAGAGATTTTAAACCTAAGACTTTGGGATGGGATTCCAAGAGATCAAGCTGATACCTACCAAAATGACTATCATGGATCAGGAGCGTTTGAATTGTTGAAAAAAGTTTGGAGACAATTGAGTTCGAGAGAAAAAGTCAACTGTAGCGTAGGTTGCATACTGGAAAATAAAAACGATGGTGAACTCTGATACTTTCACTCATCATCAAACAATGCTGCTGTATATCCGAGAGCTAAATTGATTGAAACCGGAGGACAGCTTGATGACTTTTTTGTTGATGTTAGATACAGACACTACCTTTTACACTAACAAACCTAAACTCTTGAGTATTTTAATTTGTTCAAATGTACCATGCTTTGACCACCCACGATGCATTGTCAATAACGGAGATGATGATGAGTGCGTTGGAAAATTCATTCAATACTTGGAAGAGATTAGTGAAGAATCGTATAACCGGGTGAGAAAGCAGTTTTTTGCACATCATAGAACGAGTAGAAGATGATTACAACGACTGGAAAAAGCTCAAGAAAAGTTTCGTAGTGACCTCAAACAAAAACGATTCAGACGGAGAACAGGAGCCGAGAAAGTTCGGGATGACTTGATCAAGTATATGAAACAGCTTCCTATTCTAGGATTCGATTCACAGACCTATGATATCAACGTGATGAAAGGAAACTGCTCCAATAATTGAAAGAGGTCTCTGACAAAGATTTTGATTTTATTGTAAAAAAAAGTATGCAGGATGCCTGTTATCGGAATAGGATCTTTTTTGTTTTTAGATTGTACATACTTTATCGCTCCCGGATACATCTACAAAATGTATCTCAAAGCATACAAATGCGAAGCTGGAAAAGAATTTTTTCCTTATGAATGATTGAAAGACTTAAGACAACTTAATCAAAAACGTCTACCTCTGAACAAATGTGAATATATTATAAAGAAAGCGTCGTGCAAAAAAAAACAACATTCTTCCGGCAAAAATTCTTTATGGTATAAACAAATTTTTCACATGGAAAAATTTTTATTCGCAAACAAATGGGTATACATTATAAGGGCTTAATGCAAAAAAAAGAGCCTTCTTCGCGCGAATACTCTTTGTGATATATACAGGCTTTTACATGGGAAAACTTTAATTCGTGCAAACAAATGTGTGTATATTATGAAGAAGGTTTCGCACAAAAAAACCGTATTCTCCGAGCGTAAACCTTTTATGATATTCACAGATTTTTCACAAGGAAAAACTCTTATTCGCTCGAACAAATGTGTATAAATTATAAAGAAGGTTTTGCGCAAAAAAACAAAATTTTTTGCGCGAAAACCCTTTATGGAATGTACAAATTTTTCACATAGTAAAAACTTTTATTTCTAGCGAAAAAATGTGATATGTTATAAAGAAGGTTTTGCGTGAATAAAACAACATTTTTCGAGCGAAGAAAACATCATTCTTTGCATGAAAACCCTTTATAATATATACAGATTTTTACACGGAAAAAAGCTTTATTTGCTCGGGAAATCAGTATATATTATGAAGAGGCTTTTGCTCGAAAAAACAAATTCTTTGCACGAACTCTCTTTTACATCACATAAAAATTTTCGGGCAAAGACAATTTGTAACAACAGGTCAATCAGTGCAACTTTGACTATTTAAGAAGCATTGCTTTTACACCGAAATCATCCACTTCAGCATCTACTACTAATGCTAGAAGGATTCACAGTAAATACTAGGAGGACTCCGAGCACCATGGTAAAATTTAATAAATGTTTATTATTATTTACCATCAGTTGGTAAGAGTCAACTGGATACGTTGTAAAGTGTCAGATAGTTAACAAGTAAGTTTAAATTATTTGTTTTTAGTTATGCTTGAAAAGTTCAATTTTTTTACAAACTAAACACAACGTTTTTTCTGTTTGTATTATTACAAACAGAGTTCTTTATTTTTTAGATTACTATAGGTGAACTTTCTGAAGCTCTCAAATCAAACAGAAAGGAAAGACAAAAAACGAAACAACTACTAAGAGGAAGTGTCCTGTTGCAAAAAAACAGTTGTAAGAAAGCGAGCTCTCCCTCAATCGATTTTGCCTACAAAACAAGTCCGGGAAGAGCAAGCTGATAAGGAAATACTCTCCATTAAGGATAAAGCTCCAAAGATGGCTAAGTCTCTCAAAAGATGGAAAACAAGTGAATTGCAAAAGATTGGAACTTTCAAATGAGGGAGTTGCAAGAGATTGGAACTTACTAAACGCTAACCGTTATGCAGGTTGTTTCTGTGATTCGCTAAATTTAGACTCTGATTACTACAAGCTCATCTACTTTGGTAATACGGGTGTGTAAGATCTTCAGAGAGTACTTTGTCTACGCAGAATAGTTGAGAACTTCAATCTTGACAAATATCCACGAACTTGTAACGTTGTGTATCTAGGCGAGACAGAAAACCCATAAAATAAAAATACCACTGGCTACAATGTCAAACCTGTCAGCACAAAACGCCTGACCACTGGTGAAGTCGCTGCTGAATCCCCACAATTGAGAATGATGTCCAAGGATGACCTCAAAAGCAGCTAAGTAATTTCAAACAGGGCGCGATTTTTCCTGATGTTGTTGAAAGATTCATTCTCATTGATTTAATGGAGAGGAATCTGTAGTAAATTGCATCTGTTATGTCTTGCACAAAAATGGAAAGAGGGAGGTGAAACCACTTCTCTCACCAAACAGATACCTCGAAGAAGCTAAAAATTATGTTCCGGGTGGGTGTGATGATTTACAAAGGGAAAAAAGGAGTGCAAATGCTAATGCATACCACAATGTCATATTTCTCTCTTCATTCAGTTGCACTGATTGGAAACAGAATCACAATCAAGCAAAATATAATGAGGAGATCTTTTTCAATATCGTTGACCAGTAAACTCGCTGGGAGTTGTCCTTCCCCCCTTCCGTTGACACTTAATCTCGCGACGACTTTCGGACGATTTTGTAACGTTTCTATTAGACCTACAATAATAATTTTTACACCATCGTGTAGAACAGAGTCTCCTCTATTTTATGGTTTTTATTTGAAGAAATTCTGTCAGTCTAAACGGAAGCAGTTTTACGTCAACCGCGCCATGTTCATTTTCGGGAAAATAAATAATTTTTGTTGTTGAGCTGGGTTGAAATAATTTTTTGGCAAAGAACCTCCACGGATCCAATTTGTTCTAATAAATAGGTAAGTTATATTTATTTGAGCAGTCTGAAGTTATTCAGAAGTAAATCTGAGTCCAACTAAATTATAAATTAATTATTTAGATGACGACGATAACAATAAATAATAATTTTTTGATTATTTTCACTTTTTTTTTCAAAAGTGTTGATTATTATGATTCTTTATATCAGAAGATAGCGCTTGAGATTCTCTATTCAGTGGTGTAAAAAGTCAGGTGCTAGCTGCATTATTAAAAAAATAATTAATATTATTCTTTGAAAAAATTTCCTGGATTTTCTCAAAACAAGGTCATCGTTGATTGAGGTGTTCTGGCTAATGTAGTACCACATTATTCTTCAAAAGTACCCACATGCATCAAAATTAAATTTCCTTTCTATCTGTTGCATCAGTTTTTCGTTTTGACTTTTACTTTTAGTGTTTTTTTAAAGCAAAAATGTCAATTTACAGAAATCGTAAAAAAGAGGGTGTCAAAAAAAAATATTTTCACCACTTCAGAGGTACAAAGTTAGCTTTATTTAAAAATGTACTGATAGAATAGATCTTGGTGAGTCTGATACTTTTCTTTTCAACTCTGTCACATTAACAGTTGAATTTTAAAAAATTATCAAATTTAATGATTTTTATCAAAAGCGCAAGAAAGGGGCGAATCAATCAGGCATGAAGCAGACGAAAATTAAAGAGTTTAAAAATCCGATGTTCAAGCTGATCTTGAAGATTTCTTACATGAGGAATTTGGCAATTTTGAAACGAGACTCAGCGCTGATGATAACTAGCGAACTATTTCTACCATTAATTGTAAAATTAGCTAAGCTATTGCAAATAGTATATCAAACTCGTTTATACTCTATGTACAAGTGGACGGAAAAATCTTAGTACAAAATGCAACCTCCTGTTTAAAAATACGTACAAATAGATAAACAGCTATCTTCTTCCGTACATACTTTTGAACTTATGATAGAGTTATTCCATGCCGATCTATAATTTTGCTTATATAACAAAGTTATAAAAGACCAAACTGCCAAATCTAAATCATCATACAAACCTGTCAACATACCAGATCACAACAAACATTTAACGTCAAAGCTGTAATCCATGGGCAAAGTAATTTGTCAGTTTTTATCGAATTGTTTTTATTGCATACATACTTCTTGTGCTTTGTTGTTCCATGTTTGTATACTTGCTTTTGGTTATATATCTTCACTCAGATGGGTTTTTCACCTACCTCTGTTGAGGTCTGTTTATGCTCTTCAACTGAAAGTAGTAATATATGAGCAGACCTCCTTACCAAGTGTTTTTTTGTGGGGTGAATACCCGGGATTTATTCAATGATTTACGGCGTTGATTAGAGCAGCGGGTTATTACTTTATGGCATCTAGATTTTGAACACTCATGTACATATGCATAACTATATACATATTCATGTTCATATTCATGTCTACATCGAATAAAAATGAATCGTTGTATGATTGTATACATTTATTCTATAATGAGTATTGTATATATTAAATATTATAAACTTGAAAAAGTTTCAACATCATTTCGAACGAAAAAATAGATGATGGTAGATTTTCATGTTTGTATATATCTACATATATCTGAATTAAAATGGTATAACAATTCATCACTCCATTCAATTTTGATTAATTGTTGAGTGAGGGCTTTATCCCACACCTTCCTTTGAATTTTTTTCAAGTGATCATTTATACTCACGGTTTTTGACATCTTTGAAACCGTTTTAAAATTGTGTTTAGTCATGAGATGAAATACTTCTTCAGGATTGTCAATGTATTTATAAGTTGTGTATGGTCTATATTGTATAGGGAAAATCTCTACATATAACGAGGCTAGAGTCAGTAAATGCTGCGTCATACATAAACTATAGCTTGCAATGGAAGTCGACATCTAGCCTTTTTCTGAACAATAACATTTTTTTTGATGTATTTATGGTAGATCTCTGGGAGGAAGTCCTTTATTCTTACTGCTTTTGATTCCATAATGAACTAAAATAAAAAGTTGTGCATTACTATAGAATGATTAAACAGTGATGTAAAATAATTACAAACTTTATTTTTTTAACTCCTATTAAATAGTGTTTTATTAATTCTTACCTTATCACCAAGAAATCTGCTGTTAACTGTATTACAAATGCTGTACTAGTTGATGCTTCAGAAGCTATTGGTGGAGAGAATGATTTCTATGCAGAGAGAGCTGTTCTTAAATACTATAAGCCACACCTACTCATTTAGCTTACAACCATTGAGAATACTCATGCGAAAACCATATCATAATAGTGTTATTCACATGAAAAAATATTAGTCATTCCCGTGAAGATATTGTTTTTCTCTGCATGAAAACATGATTTATTTCACACGGAGACTTTCATTTTTCTTCGCCTGAAAAAATTTTTTATTCATCATTATTCGCGGGAACATTTGGTTAATTTTTCATGTTTTACCCGCATGAAAATAATTATTTTATTCCCGCGAAAGCATTGAATTTCTTTGCGTGAAAAATTGTTTGCTTCACACGGAGACTTTCATTTTTCTTCGCGTGAAAAAAGACTTTTATTCATCATTGTTCGGGGAAAAATGTGGTTTATTTTTCATTTTTTATCCGCGTGAAAATAATTATTTTACTCCTGCAAAAGCATTGGTTTTCTTTGCGTAAAAAAGTTTGTTATTTCCCGCAGAGACTTTTATTTTTCTTCGCGTGAATTAAAAAACTTTTATTCCTCATAATTTGCGGGAAAATCTTTTTTATTCTTCATGTTTTATTCGCAAGAAAGTAATTATTTCATTCCCCCGAAAGCATTGTTTTTTTTTCGCGTGAAAAACATGTTTTTTAGCATTAAAATAATT
Organism: Cryptosula pallasiana; assembly: GCA_945261195.1. Taxonomy (NCBI): domain Eukaryota; kingdom Metazoa; phylum Bryozoa; class Gymnolaemata; order Cheilostomatida; family Cryptosulidae; genus Cryptosula; species Cryptosula pallasiana. Next base: position 2,121,656 of record OX183131.1, on the reverse strand, counting down.
TTTTTATCTTGGAATTGTTGCAATCGCGTGATAAAAGATCATTTTATTTACTGTTATTCGCGCGAAAAATTGGATTGTTTTCCATGTTTTAATCGCGTGAAAACAAATATTTTATTCCCACGAAACCAAATGATGTTTTTTTGTCTTGTTTGCGGGAAAATCTCTTGATAGCATATACACAAGCTTCAACTTTTTTTCATTGAACTCAACCCGTGTCAATCGGTGCAAGTATAGCTATTTAAGAGATGAGGGTTTCAGACAGAAAGCATCCAGTTCAACAACAGTGAGCGAAGAAGCAACATCTACTACACCTTCCACTGCAACTACTAGGTGCTCTCCCTCTTCATAAAGGTAAGAATAAAAAACAATTATTTTCTGCTAGCTGACACAACTAGCTGAAGGTTTATGTCCTACCTATCTTTAAAATTAATTACAAAGAATTAAACACAGTTTTGTTTTTTTCAGAATGAGTACTCAAGACGAAAGAAGTCAATCGATGAATGTAGAAGCAGAATCTCAGCAAACCCTTTCCTCACCATCTTCCCCTATCTTCTGTATGCCAGAAAGTCAATTGGTGATTGATGAGCCGGAATCCCAACGAGACTTTACCAGTCAGTCACATCAGTCACAACCAGTCACATCTCCTACTAACAAGCTGTCTTCAAAAAGAACACCTATTATGAAACGAACTTTCATTGATTTGACAAAAAATGACATCGAAAATGTCTTGAACTACAAAAAACAAGTTTTGATGGATGTTGGAGACGTTACACTTTTTCGTCACATCAGAATACCCTTTCAAGATGCCAGAAGTAATGAACTAACCACCCTCGCCTACAAGAGCACCGGGTCGTTAAACTCTCTCTCTCTTCAGATTGTCTAGAAAAACTTGAAGAATCCATGGAAATCCTAGATCTATCAATACCAACAGTTATGGAGGTGCTACCCATTGAATTTGATGATGAGTCAAAGTGTACCATCATTTACAACTATCAAAAAGATGGTTGTAAAGTGAGTGAAGAGTGATGTTTCAACCGATATAGGACTGCTCGTTAATAAAGCTAAGCAAACACGCCCAATTGTTTTAATCTATATGGGAGAAGGAAAGACAGGAGATGCAATTTTTCATTCTGCTGATTGTTACGGATGTAATCTAAAGGTCAACAATCCATTCAACTCATTATCAGGCAAGAGTATGAGACAAATACAGGTTTATTTTAACGTTGCTCACCTACATGATTTTCCATCAGGAAGTGTTATAGCTTTTGAGAATCCTGGAATGCTAAGAAAATGTGATACTCGTTGGAACAAGACTGCTGAGAGTCTAGTGGCTGATTACAGATGTATGGTAAATGGAGAGCTATTGATTGGAGATATCAACATTCCTGTTCAAATAGCTTCAGCCGTGGTATCGGAAAAATGTGGTGTTATCGTATTCAAAGAACTAACACAAACTGCAGACAGTACGATTTTCTACGATGTCATTCTACTCTCGGCCATCCAAGCTTTTATTCAAGCCTCCGAACTGTTTGATACTTTGGTCCGACACAACTCCCTCTCCTACTTTGATGAGAATGAAAAAGAGGATTGCCCGAAACAGCACATTGGAACCCTAATCAATAACACAAGGGATGTATCTCGCCATTTATGATGGTAAGTTTTACTTCTATTTACTGTAAGATCCAAAGTATTTTTTTTAAACTAATTCATATAACTATGTATGATAGAGTCATTAGTTACTATGTATTTTAGATCTAACTAAAGAACGCTCCCTGAGTAAGAAAACGAGAGAATCTTATTTGCGCCTTGCAAGAGATGAACTCATCAACATTAACTTTGAACATTACCAAAAAAAAATTGTTTGTAGGTTTTGTTGTATTTTATTTTTGTTTTCTTTGTTATAACAAATAAAATTCAATTATAATAATTTATTTTAACAATTTACTTAGCAAATTAGTTCCTTGTGAATGTACTCCATCTATTCCTCCTAATGTATTGTTTTGTATAAATTCGAGTTTAAGATAAGTCTAGATGATAAATCTTCATATTGAGTGATCTCTCATCTCACTATCCCCTATATCTCGTAAACTTCTAACAATTTCATCCATACTCCAGCCTCTATTTCTCAGTAAACAAAAGTATACACAATAATCGCCACATACAGTTGAAAAAAAAATCTATCGTTGTGTTTCATTACTTTGTATTGTTTCATATCCTCTGTGAATACTTACTATTTCATTTACATCTGGGTAGAAGGAAACAGAACGTCCAAATGAGTCAAAAAAATCCACTTCTGAATCATTAGCGTACACAGCCAACCAATGCTATCCAGGTTGGTGAGAATAATGAGTGTTGAATACGAAACATCCTGTTGGAAAATTGCAACTTTGCTTCCAAAACTGATCTCTAGCTCAAGTATGAATCCTTACACTTCGACATAAATCGTCTGAAGATAAGATCGAACTAATCTGTATGCTATTCATCTCTAGCTTTCTGTTTAGAGCACTGCGTCTCCTGCAATAGCTAATTGGAGAATGCTATCCATCTCCAATACACCATCTTTTACAAAATAGGCTACCAGGGATAAACGATCAGTCGTGTTACTGCTAAAGCGAATTTCCATGCTCGTTGTGATATTTTTCATAGAGTGAAACCCTTCTTTAGGAAAATCACCTGTCAAATCAAATCCGTAAAGCATAGTGCCATCAAGGTGTTGTTCTTTCGTAATACCAAAACTATCACCATCGAGCAAAGTTCCGGTAGCATGGAGGAACTGATGATATTCTCTTCCAAAAGCTCCTCTAGCATAATCCGGCTCAAATCTCCTTCCGATTGGACGATCACCAACTCTCAATACAATACTATCGACATTGGCATGTTGCATCCTATACCGATTCATGGCGAAACGTCCGTTCAAAGCGTTGTGATTAATCAAACCTAAATAAATTTGTTTGGGTTTTTGTTTGTTTTCTTCCAAAGTGATGTCGATCTGTGCAACACCAGCGCGGATTCCATAAACCTTTATCCGTTTTCGATCAATTGGCTAAATGTAGTTGTGACCTTCCAATGCCAAACTGAGTTGAGAGTTTTGTATTGTAGGATTCACCCTAACTTTGCAAAGATGAAGTTCAAATTTATCAATTCTAATCTTTGCTCCTCCTGCTGGTGACTCATTTGCAGCAAACAAGGCTAGTTTGCTGGAAGTGCGCTCAAACTTCAGCTGCATACTAGGACCAGGGACTAGTAGCTTTCTTTTGCTTAAATAACTCGAGATGAGGTTTCCCGGTTAATTCTATTACCTTCCCACCTCTGATTAGAGCTTTCCTGTTTTTTTTGTCAGCAGCTTTGTGCTTACCAGCGTCTTTGCTAGTCGCATCATCATACAACCACCCCTCCACCTCACCTTGCTATTTCTTTCTGTCTGCACTGTTTTCGAGTAGTTGTGAAAATTAGGAACGTAAACCGTAATTGTTAGCGTATTAGTTCCTTCTATCGACATTTGCAACTCACTGAATAATGCATGCATTGAATCCCCCATCCACACGATGGCATTATCATCAGTACTGTTAAATTACTCACTATGTATAAGATAGAAGCTCCAGCACAACACAACCACCACGCACTGCAGCCACTCCAAAAGTGTCTTCCTAGCTTTCTAATCCCCTCCACCTATCCACAATCCTTTAGCTACCCTTAACCTTCACTAATCCAATAACTACATAATGCATGATTATAACAAGTACCACCAATATCGGCTCCATCATCTTGAACAACTGTGGTTTCAACTTGCAGAAACAAGTTGTAGAGATCTGTGTAATGTTCAGTGCTCCCTGACAAGGTTAACTCAATACTACCATAAGGATCTAACCTATTAGGTCTGATGACAACGTATTCCGATCTCTCTACCGATATGTTTGTTGGCTCTGTAGCAAACACATACAACGATGGATTTATGTTGTAAAAAGAACCTTCCAACTTATTACCCGTTGTTCCATTTAGACTAGCCATCTTTTGCGAGTGATGTTTGCTTGAAGCGTTATCACTTAATGAACATAAATATCAAGCTTTGAGGTCTTTATACCTGATTCTGACAGTATTAAAATATGGAACGTCTACCACCCACTCTTTTTTTCCACCAGCTGTTTTTCTCCTTTTCACATGATCTGGGCGAAGTGCACCGAGCACATCTCCTCTGAGATCATTCAACTCTTCCAACCCTCTCTTCTTTGCTGATGCTGCAAAGCTATGTCCATCAATGACATCTCGTGCTACTTTACTACCTACAGAGAGTGCTCTCTTACCCAGACTACTTGCTCCTCTTTTCAGCAGTGGTGTTGCGGATTTGAGTATACTTGAAAAAATACTACCGAGACCATTTCCTCTCATATTGGGCATCACCCGCAGACCGCTATACACTCCAATTTCATTTCCAGCTTGCATCTTGTAGTACTTATCAAAAAAATCTTTCGAGTCTTCAGGGTTGCATCGTACCAAACTCGTTATAATTTTTTGTCTCTAAAGTGAACCGTCAACCCGACCTTTCCACCATCAAATGGTATTCGTTCACCATTGTCACTCGTTATAAGTACTTGGATCAGATCATTATTTAGCAATGAAGCGTTGACATAGTGAGGATTTTTAAATTCTTGATACACAACACTATTCTTCTTTCCTTGAACTGGAACCACTCTTAGTAAAGGTACATTCGTATCTCCTACCATTCTATTATCAACAATGTTGGAATAGACATACAGAGAGGTTAGTCCGAAATTTATATCAAGAGGTGTAACATTATTGTATCTACCACGAGGATACGTAGTTTTCCCACTCGGTTCAAATCCAAAAATATATGCCAGATCTCTGGAAAAGCTCATGGTTGTATCAGAATCGCTGCTAGTTAGTAAACTGGTGTTGGTTACTTTGTCGTAGGAGATGGCAAATTTTTTGTCTAAATCCATTTCACTCATTCTCTTTCGTATAACCTCCTCCAACTCCTCCAAACTATCATATCTTCCATTACCGATTAAGATGAAGGACTTTGCACTTCTACCAGAGACATTAGTCTTTTCTAGATATATTTTCCCTTCGGTAACGTTCTTCCGATTATTAGAATAACACATATCTAGCAGAGCTACTTCCCATTTACCGCCGCTGATATCCAAATATTTATACAGTCTCACTGTAGAATCGGAATTGGTGTTATCAGGAAACTCTTCAGCGCTAGAGTTCGAGGGTAAAGTTATCAGCATTGACGTTTTCCCAACGTATGATGATTATATCAAACGTTTTTTCCTTATAAACATCTACCCACTCGTTGAACTTTGCTCCGTACCCTAACCACTCAACCAGAATCTGTCTTTTACCTCTTCTCATTCTTCTTCCCAATATCTTTTCAATTCTGAAACCCGTAGGTTTTTTTACTTTTTGCAACTCTTTTTCGTAAAAGGTGCAATCGATCATCTCCTCAGCCAAATCTTTTACCCTATATACAACAGGTTTTTCGTTGGTAAGCACATCGGTGATTATAAAAATCTCAATCGTCCCATTCGGGGTGTATCCTCTTTCAAATGCTCCTTTTGCCTTACTAATTCTCACATAATCCCCAATCTTTAATTTTGCTTCTCGAGTTAAACTGTGTTCACCTCATTCATACACACGATTCCATACAAGTTCCTGAATCTGAAAATTCACATCATTCGGTCTCATACCTATAACACTGTGAACAGTGGTGTTGTACGCGTTAACCATATCTGGTAAAACATCAATGTATCTGTCATCATCTTCATACATCAGATATCTGTAGATCTTCGCTTTTAAAGTTCTGTTAAAACGCTCCATCATTGACGCTTTTATCGTCTCATTTTCGGTTGTAAAGCGTTTGTTTTTCTTTTCCGCCCGGAGACTCTTGACATCGACATTGTCAAACTCTTTACCTTTATCAGATTGTAAAGCTTTATAGTTTTCCCCTTCTAGTATTCTTCTCAATCCTCTGGCTACAACCTGTCCTGATTTGGAGATGAGTGGTCAGCCCATCCTTTTCTAGATATAGAATCAACAGCTGTTGGTAAAAATGCTGTATTATCATTTTCTTCTTTTCGAGATCAAACATCCATCAAATCTACCTGAATCTGTTCCCCTATTCCAGCTACAATTGTAGGACAACGCATAAACTTAGTTACGACTCTTTTATGTAGCGTGTAGGCATCCTCCCCACTCAACCATTCACGAATTATTTTTTCTCCCTTTCGTTTTCTACGAGTTTTCAGTAAAGATCTAGTTCCTCATAGAGATGTGTGTAATGCAGGATTGTAATACAGCTCTCTTAGCGTGTCGATGTCCATGAATTGGTACAGTGGACGACCAAATTTTTCTTCTGACGTGTTTGGTGTGGGGATTTCCTGACAGTTATGATTCCTTGATCAGCTAGCAAGCTTTTAAGTTTACTGTAATTGGTATTTCCCGATTGTATCTTACCTCCTTTGGTTAGAACATCTCGTAGTAAAGTTTTGGAAGTCCTAGGATTCCTCCAACGATCTCCAATTTTTAGCTTGTTCTTCTCCGGGTCGAATCTACCAATTTTACTCAGATCATTCAATGTCCTGACACCAATCGTTTGATCACCCTTTTTTGTTGTTAAACCAGCTACCTTTTTTTCAAACTCTTCTAAACGATAGCTTTCACTATCATGCTCATCTTCTCCATCAGTGAGAAAATTTTTGTAGGGTTGAGTCTTCATCATCAAACAGCTTCGTTCTTACTGATTCTAACCCGGTGTCATCATCAACATTTGGTGAAGGAGTGTCAGGTTTATCATCAATAACTGTGCTATTGGCCAAAGGAGAAGTAGGTTTTATCTTCTGTTTCTTAATGGGACTCCAACCAACCATTCGTGTCTGATTTTGATTATTTTTAATATTTTTGACATCAAACAAATACCTACATAGGTTTTGAACATTTTAATCTAACTTTTGGTGTGACGATAAGTCAGAATCATGAGCTGTTTCCAGCAGAGCACTTCGCTTTCTCTTCATATCTCTCACTGTTATAGCTTTCATAGGATTATAATACAACGGGGGTGTGGTCTTCTTTTCCTTTATCACTGTCTTATTCTCATTCTTTTCCATTAATCTATAGTATTCGCTTTCAGAGAGTCTTCATCTTTTTATTGATGATAAAACAGATACAATAGGAGTTATAATAGTGTCCAAAAGATTACCTTTACCAGTCTGAGTCACAGTTTTTCGCTTATCATTAATTTTTCCTCTAGCAGTTAGTTTATGTAGTTCCTTTTTGTAACTCTGCAACTCAATAAACTGCTCAGAATCAAGAGGAACATTACCTCATATAATATTTTTAACACTTGTTATCACTGATTGAAACAAATCCAAGTTGGCCTTTTCGACTATAGCAATTTTTCCTCTCTTACTCAGATCATCCAGAGCTAAAAGTGCCATTCTATTCCGCATCATTTGTGTTGAGAGTTTCACCTTTATCCTCCCAGTCTTCCTATTGCTCCTATTACACTTTTCAGTATCCCAGGAACTACAGTTCTGATAATATGTCCTAGTAGAGCGGATAAAAATCCTCCTTTTTGCAATACAACTTTTTTATCATCTAACGTTGATTTTCTGACTAAAGTGCTAATATCCTTCGTGTTTCGCTGCAACTGATTATACTGAGAAGTTGTCAATGGTATCGTTCCATTTATAATAGCTTTAGCACATTCCATTAGAGTCATAATAAGTTCCTTTTTGGCTTTAGCTATAACAGACTTTCAAGTGGCAAAGGTTGCATTGTTTAGCGATAACAACACAGCAACATTTCCTTTTAATCTTTTCTCCAAAGATTTAGTCATTATAACGCTTTCGTGTTGGGTCGTTGAATAACAAATATATGTGAGGTGAAACGAATAGTAATTGTATTTATGCTTTTACTTGGGTATATATAATATCAGAGGGAGATCTGATGTAAAGTTTCCCAACAGTCTGTGTTGATCATTCGTTTGCTGAGTCGTGTCTATTCGTAGATAAGAGTATGGTTTCTTTGTTGCATCTTCAAAAGCCTCTTTTACATATTTTACTCTTGAGGGAAAACATTGTCGAGCCAAATAAGAAATAGAAGAAGCATCTCTAGGGTTTTTTTAAAGAAAAAAATAATTATTATTCAAGAAAGTTGTACGATTCCCTTTTAAAAACAGATTCTGAACCATAAAAGAAACATTTATGTTCAAATGATGACTGTGTTTTGTATACAGAGCATTGGCGTCAGCTTTACCAGAAACTTTATCCATGAGATCATCAATTATCAACCATCGGTTTTGTCCATCTCTGGGGAAACTCACTGTTAGATCTACCATTCCTTCATGAAAAATCACTCCTGGTACGTCATCAAAGGCTTTTTGATAGGCTCCATAACAGTAGTGAATTTCTGTCGGTGGAGGGTGAGCTATAGTCTGACTAGATTCAATCATTCGTAAAATCGCTTGCCTCTTCCCCAATCCAGTTGGTCCTGAAATCATTGCTGTAAAAGGAGAACGCATCCTTGGGTCATAATCTTCAGGTTTTCCATTCATCATAAAAAGATGTTCATCATCCAACAGTAGTTTCATTTATGATTCCAACGGGAGAGTTTGTCGCTTTTTGTATTTCTTGCATAGCATCTTTGTACATACTAAACTCAGTAACACCTCCAAAAGTAGAAAATCCTACGACAAATACCAAAATCATCACAACTATCAGTGCTTTACGCTTCATACTTGGTAAAAAAATCCAGCATATCGCTCGTAGTACCATCAACGGTATCAACTTCATTGATCGGTCTCATCTCAACATCTTCTCTGTCGACATCTTAGCTTCCAATAACAATACAATCATACAACGATTCATTTTTATACAATATAAAAAAACTATCAAAAATTAAATGCTATAAAGTTCTAACCCGCTGCTGTAATCAACGCCGTAACACATTGAATAAATCCCGGGAATTACCCCCCCAAAAAAAAACACTTGGTAGGGGATCTGCTCATATATTACTACTACTGAATATTGTAGTGAGATGTGACAAGCCTCATGAACATTTGAGTAGAAATGAATCAGCTTGTGTGTGTGATGAAGGGTTTGAAAGAAATTCAGCAAAAGGCTGTGTATGTAAGTATTGGATGTGTGTTAGTTGCTAAGTACTCATGTGACTTGAAATTGTTTAAAAGACAGTTTGTTTGACTTTTGTAAGTAGATCAGTTTAAGCTTAAGTACCAATATTGACTTTGAAGAATTTTAAAAACGCACTGATTCGGCAGTAAATATTACCGGTATTACTAATTATCTTCAGTGGCAACAAACAGAGATGGGTATGCTTGATTATTTTTTGGTGTTTGTCACAATCAAAAGTTTTCACTTTTGAAACATTTATACTGTAGAGATGTAGTTTCTCTCGTAAATTATTATTGATGTATTTATGACTAAGGGAAGGGTATTCACCTTCATGTGTCTAAAACGCAATCATGGTTCAGCACCTGCAATTGTATAAATAACAGTATAACACCAGATTTTTCAAAAAGTAAAACATGTTTTAGTAGAGCCGCATAACAAAATTTCTATTGCAGAAAAGTTTTATTGTAGCCAGTTATTTTTATTGATCCCCATTTAAGCTGAGCCCAAATAAAAGTTTTTTTGACCATTGCACTAAGAGTACAAAAAATTGGTCACAAAAGGAAAAATCAAACTCAAGATGACTTTGTCACAGGCGAAAATTGTCCAAAAACTTTGAGCAGGTAAAAACATTAACTTTTCAAGTCACTGTAATTGATTGGCCTGTGGTAGTTGGATAACACCAGTTTATTTGTAAATATACCAATAAGCTTTCAGCCTAACTGATCTAATCAATTAACCTTGCTGCAATGAACTCAATCTCACTCTAGTTCATGTTATCACATTATCACCATAATAGGTAACCTCTCCATTGAGCTTAGGCCCCCCTCAGTTGATTTTTAGTTATGCATGATTTTCTGTCAAAAAATTTCTTGGAGCAGACAGCTATTTACTTTTAAAATGCGTCGTTTAAATTTTGAGGGCTATCAGTATAAAAAACAATCTTTGAGTTTCTAAAACTTTTGTGAGGGAGGGTGAGGGTTTTGCTTTCGTTCTTTCGGAAAGAATGGCCTAACTGATAAGCCCATTCTCGGACTTAGCGGGTTAATTAAGCGACAAGAGAGGTTTGTTGTAAAAGTTGGGCTTATGACTTTTCAAAGTTAGGTAAACCGTTTTTTGTACTATAGTTTTGCTTTTAGTGCCAAGGTTTCGCTTTTTTGTGTCTTAGTTTCAGCCCTGTCATCTACGCATAAATTAGAAGCGATGTTTTTGGCTTCCATGTTTTTGTCATGTAACACTGTGGTTGACCAAAACATCAATTTGTGGAGAGCTTCTTTCTTTGTTCTTTAGTAGGTCATAAGCACCAAACATAAACAGGACTCATTATGTTCTGACAAAGTACCATTCTATCTGTCTATAACTGACTAAGCCCTGGAAAGGGCCCTATTATTTACCTCTAAATACTGCGCAAGAGTTTGTGGTGGCCTCTCACAGCGCCACCTGCACTTTCTACACTGATCTTTTTGACCCTCAAGCTACAGTCCGCCGTCTCCTGCCTGCAATGCAGAGTGGATAGGTCTGATCAGCAGCAGTTTCTTAGCATGACTGGCATAGACTGACTGCTGATTTTCATTGTCTGTTGCTGTACAAGCTGGAAGAGGTGGCCTCCACCGCCTATTCCACTACTGTTGAGTCCACCCTGCAAGAATGGCTCTATTGTGCTTATTCAACTGAATGAATGGCTGACTCCACTCTACTGTCTGCTTATCTAGTGCAGAGATAGAGTGAGGTTGCAAAGTGTACGGATAGTGTATGGGTTCAAAGGATTTAATCTTCTCCTAAATACAGTCAAAATAACTCTGGGTACTGAAGATACTGCGCCAGTATTTATACTGTCAAGGAGTAGGTTAGACCCAGTGTGAAAACATCGGACAAAAACTATTTAATCATGCATGATAGTAATCAATACATGATAGCAAAGACTAGTATATCAATAATATATATATATTTGCCAGTGTTTAGGTTTAGGGTGACATCCTAAAACTTCCACTACTTTTTTATTAGCCTCGATGGTGACCTTGAGTTTGTATTTGCTAAAGATCTTGAAAATGTTTTTTTAATGATTTCTGTCTTGTGAGGTGTTTCATTAAATATATCTAAGCCATCATCTCTGTATAGACCGATAGAGCTGCCATACAAGTTGTTAGTTAAGATAGAATCATACAACCGACTAGTTCACAGGTCTCAGAGCCATCGAAGCTTCCCATGGTGATGTCGAAGTGGTTATTAGATGATTTTTTGGTCCATGGTTGATCTTTGTTAAATAGTAGGGGCTTTTTGGAGTGTTTAATGATGTCAATATCATCCTGGGAAAAAGAGGTGTATTTAGAGGCAAAAAGTAAGGCCTTATTTAGGGTATCTTCATTCAGTGATGGAAGGATAATAATCTACTAAATCAAAGCAGATGAAAAAAATGCTCTTTCGTGTTTGGGGTTATTATACCATTGAAGTACAGACCTAGTGTTTCTTCACAAATTGGTGTTGTTTTTATCAACCACTATTTTTAATATTTTGGAAAGAATGGCTTTGCTGATGTGCCCAGTTTCTGATTTAGCAGGGTTTATTAAGTGGCATAATAGGTTGTTGAAAAAATTGAGTTTATGGTCTTTCAGTGTTATGTATGCCGCTTGTTGTGCCATTTTTCAACCTTGCCATTAAAGCTTAAATTGGAAGCAATATTTTTGACTTCAGAGTTGATGTTATCTAAGGCATTGCTGGCTGACTTTTTTGTGTTTTTTCGATGTTTTTATGAAGGAGCTCATCAAAGCTGGCTTTATCCAATTTATAGAAGCTGGTGACTTTATCAGCCGCTATAGTCAGTTTGTTTTCCCTTTTCAAGGTCTTATTGTCATCATGCAACTTGTGTTGGAAATGGTTGTATAATTTTTTAAATTTGATGTTGAAACTAATGCCAATGATTTTGGATTCAAAATTTTTCAATTCATTGATGGTAGGGGGGGGGCTAGTCTAGATTTAAACCCATAGCTCTCAGACACAGAGGATGTGCCATTGGGTTGAGGTGGATAAAACACGCCATCTCATTCTCTTAATAAAACGTTCAGTCTGGTAAATGAGACGTAGGCGTAGAAACATCACCTGGTACAACCCACCTTTTGACCTTATTGTGTCCACCAACATCGGCCATGAGTTTCTCAAAGCAGTTGAAGAGTGTTTCCTCAAAAGCCATCCTCTGGGCCATATTTTTAACAAAAACACTGTTAAACTCATTTATAGTTGCATGCCCAACATCAAAGCCACCATACAAGGGCAAAATAACAAGGTCTGTAACAACATTAACAACACCACCTCTAATAAATCCAACTGCAGGGGCAGAGCTGAGTGCCCCCTTGATGGCAATTGCCAGACCAAAAGTATTATTTACCAGGCTACAGTTCCAGCTAATAACAAAGCCCAAACATATGTTGGCCTAACTGAGGGAGAGCTTAAAACCAGATATAGAAATCATAAAACATCTTTTAACAATGCCAGCCAAAGAAATTCCACCAAGCTGAGCAAACATATCTGGTCACTCAAAAACTCATCTACCCAATTTAATATCAAATTGAGAATCCTATCCTCTGCCAGAGTATATTCTAACACTGATAAACAATGCCACCTCTGTACGGCTGAAAAATTCTATATAATTTTCCAACCAGAGTTGTCCTCCCTTAACAGCAGAAATGAAATTGTCACCACCTGCAGACACTCTAATAAATTTACCCTCAGCCGGGCATAGCTCTATGCCCTTAGTCTCTTTCGATGCCCGTGCACCGCTACTATTACACCTAGTAACAAATAACGATCCTCGTGCATTTAATATTTTCGGTCTGAGCTTCTCGTTTCCTGTTTCCATCTTCATTTTTACAGTGAAAGCCAACCTGACGATTGTGCTCTCTTTTCCTTCAGGCACATGAAACAATTTGTAGTCGTACAATAGTTTTACTATCTTTTACTATTTTACCTCTTAGTATACATGATGATGTAACTGAGTTGGTATATTACTAATAGTTTCGTACTCTAAAAGAGCACTCATCAGTTAAAACAGTTAATTATGAAGAAAGCTACAAAACAGTTGTACATAGAGGTGAAATGAATGGTAAAACTTCACCTGTATTAAAATAGAAATAAAACAAGATGATATAACTGAGTTGGTATATGACTAATAGTTTCGTGCATAAGGTACTTGTACACTCGTCAGATGAAATGAGATAAAACTGAAGAGGTGTTATTGGGGTCTCATATCTATGGCTAAGAGGTTGCAATGGCTCCGTAATCCCCAGGCTTTTGTAATTAGACAATAGGAATTTGTTAGGGTGTCTACAAGTTGTTACAAAGGCATTTCTATTGTTGAGCGAAACCATATCTGGTTTATATATGATGTAACATTTTTCTACTAGGCAGAGACGGCATGTGCTGTTGCCTTAAAATCTTCCAGCTATTCTGTTGTTGGTATTGTTGTTCTTTAATGACCATATATTTTTTTGAAAGCTCAGAGCTGCTTCACTTGGCATTGTTCTTGAAAGATGCAGTGTGGTTGTTGTATCTCGATTTGAAATCTAATGCGGTAATGCCAATGTATGTCTCTTTGCTGCCTGCACTTTCCACGCTTGCTTGATATATGATGGAATTTGTGAGGCATTTGCCATTCAAACGGCATGCGTTTCGTTTACGGCAGTTGCATTCTCGTGCACTGGATGTGTTGGTGGTTGGTGATGTTAGAAGTTTTTTGTTGTGGTTAATAATGATTGTTTGGACATTCTTCATACAACTGTAACTAACTTTGATGGCGTTATTGTTGAATATCTTATGGAACACAAATTTCTTGGGAAATTCTTCATAAACGAGCTTTAAAAGTTGTCTTCTGATGTCGGTTGTAACTGATTGGTTGCATGGTGGGTTAAACCATATGATGTTTCGTTTGGCCACTCTCTTGGGCTTAGATTAACAACAAAATCCAACAGTAAATTAGTCAATTATCTGGATTTCACACTAAACCTGACAACAGGAAAATTCTGGCCTTATATGAAACCAACCAACAAACTGCTATATGTAGACTGCAAGTCTAACCACCCCTCAATTATCAAGGACAACATACCCAAAGGCGTCGATACACATTCATCAAATATATCTTCAGACAGCCACACTTTCAAAAAGGCTGTGACACCCTACCAACAAGCATTCAAGGCAGTGGATATAGCCACACTCTCACATTCAACAGCGCTAGGCGCAACCCAACCGCAGACCAGACAAGAACATGCAAACGCAACATTCCCTGCAAGTATGTTTTATCCGTCTACATTTCTAGCACTGGGGTATTCGCTTTTCTGGCTTGGTGTCCTGGCGTCTGTTAGTGATCCCAGCCGCCTGAGTAGCTGCAAGTCATGTATGATAGTAATAAATACATGATTGCGAACACTATTTATGTATACACATAGTAGATTGATTGTGAAAGAATTGTCTCCACATAGCACCTGTTTGCAGCGTTTTTGTAGTTGCGTTCCTCTGATTTTCCAGGATGAAATTAACACCGTAAAACATGCCAAGAAATCCCTAATTTTTAGCAATGATAACCGACGGACCAAGAAATCATCCAATAATCACTTTGATATAACATGGGTAGCTTCGATGGTGCTGAGACCTGCTTGTGAATTGGTTGCATGATAATATCTCAGCTAGCCACCTTGCACGATAATTTAATCAGTCTATACATAGATGATGGCTTAGCTACCTTCAATGAAATAACTCACAAAATAGCAATAATTAAAAGAACATCTGCCAGATCATTAATAAATGCAACCTCAAAATCACTATTGAAGCAACTACAAAGATAGTGGACTTTTTGGATGGTACCGTAAACCTGAGCAATGTCAAACACTGACCATACAACATGCCCCTAAGCATTCCCCAGTATGTCCACAAGGTGACCACCCCCCCCCCCCCTCTCCCCTTCCCCTCTCCATCTCCCCTTCCCCTCTCCATCTCCCTGTCTCTCCTCCTCTCGCCCCTCCCCATTGTATGTAATATCCCTGTAAGCATAAATAAACAACTATCTAATTATCTGCTGATGAAGCGACCTTTGACACCGCTAAAGTCATTTACCAGAACACTGCACAAAGACAGGTAAAAATTCAACTTATTGTTTAATCCCCCAAACTGCCACCAAACAAAAAAGATACAGGCTTACCTGATACAGCCCTCCCTTTGACCTCAACGTGTCCACCAACATTGGCCATGAATTCCTATAAGCAGTTAAAAAGTACTTCCCCAGAGACCACCCCGTTGGGCCGCACTTTTAATAAGAAACACTCAAACTGAGCTATAGCTGCATGCCCAACGTCAAAGCTGTAATCTGTGGGCCAAATAATTTGTCAGTTTTTATGGAATTCTCTTTTGTCCTTGGTTTTTCTATGTTTGTATACTCGCTTTTGGTTATATATCTTCACTCAGAAGGTTTTGTTACCTACCTTTGTTGAGGTCTGTTTATGCTCTTCAACTGATTATTGTAGTTAGATGTGACAAGCCTCATGAACATTTGAGTAGAAATGAATCATCCTGTGTGTGTGATGAAGGGTTTGAAAGAAATTCAGCAAAAGGCTGTGTATGTAAGTATAGTGTGTGCGTGACCTGCTAAGTACTCATGTGACTTGAGATAGTTTAAAAAGAAATTGTTTGATTTTTGTATGTAGATTAGTTTAAGCTTAAGTACCAATGTTAACTTTGGCATGAAGAGTTATAAAAATCCTTTGATTGGCCAGTAAGTATTGCCAATACTACTAATGTTCTTTAGTGGCAACAAACAAATAATCAAGTAAATAGAGCCATGTTGTAACTGAATAGTAGTAATATATGAGCAGATCTCCCTACCAAGTGTTTTTTTGTGGATTAGATCTTGGAGTTGAGGCAATGGGTTACGACGTTGGATGAATTCGCCGAGTTTATATTGTATTTCATTTGAGGGGTACTTGAGTGGCATTTGAATGGCAATTAAGTGGCATTTGAGTTTTGATTATTTTTTTACTTAATTTGAACTCATATGGCAGCTAGATTTTGCATGTATGGCATTTGATTTTTTTGATAGTTTTAACATTGTATATAAATGAAAACGTGATAAGATTGTATGGTTATTGGAAGTTAAGATGTCGACAGAGGATGATGTTGAGATGAGACCGATGAATGAAGTTGATACTATTGATGGTACTGAACGTGATATGATAGATGTTTTACCGAGTATGAAGCGTAAAGCGTTGATAATTATGATAATTTTGGTATTTGTCGTAGGGCTTTCCACTTTTGGAGGTGTTACTGAGTTTAGTATGTATGAAGAAGCTATGGAAAAAATACAAAAAGCGAGAAACTCTCCTGTTGGAATCATAAATGAAACTACTGTTGATTGATGAACATATTTTTATGATGAATGGGAAACCTGAAGATTATGACCCGAGGATGCGATCTCCTTTTACAGCAATGATTGCAGGACCAACTGGATCGGGAAAGACGCAAGCGATTTTTCGAATGATTGAAGCTAGTCAGACTATAGCATACCCTCCACCAACAGAGATTCACTACTGTTATGGAGCCTACCAAAAAGCCTTTGATGATGTATCAGGAGTGATTTTTCATGAAGGCATGATAGATATAACAGTGAGTTTTCCCAGAGATGGTAAAAATCGATGGCTGATAATTGATGATCTCATGGATGAAGTTTCTGGTAAAGCCGATGCTAATGCTTTGTATACAAAACATAGTCATCATTTGAACATAAGTGTGTTTTTTATTGTTCAGAATCTGTTTTTAAAAGGAAATCGTACAATTTCCTTGAATAGTCATTATTTTTTTCTTTTTAAAAACCCTAGAGATGCTTCTTCTATTTCCTATTTGGCTCGACAATGTTTTCCATCAAAAATAAAATATGTACAAGAGGCTTTTGAAGATGCGACAAAGAAACCATACTCTTATTTACGAATAGATACGACTCAACAAACGAATGATCAACATAGACTATTGGGAAATTTTACATCAGTTCTCCCTATGATATTATATGTACCCAAGTAAAAGGATATAAATACAATTACTATTCACTTCACCTCAATCATATTTTGTTATTCAACGACGCAACACGAAAGCGTTATAATGTCTAAAGCTTTGGAGAAAAAATTAACAAAAAATGCAGCTGTGTTGTTATCGCTCAACAATACAACCTTTGCTATTCAAAAGTCTGTTATAGCCAAAGCCAAAAAGGAGTTTATTATGACTCTAATGGAATGCGCTAAAGCTATTATAAATGGAACGATACCATTGACATCATCTCAGTATAATGAGTTGCAGCGAAACGTGAAGGATATTAGCGCTTTAGTAAGAAAATCAACGTTAGATGATAAGAAAGCTGTATTGCAAAAAGGAGGATTTTTAGGCGCTCTACTAGGACCTATCATCAGCAATATAGTTCCTGGGTTACTTAAAAGTGTGCTAGGCGGAGAGAGAAGATAAAGATGAAACTCTCAACACGAATGATGCGAAATAGAATGGCGATTTTAGCTCTGGATGATCTGAGTAAGAAAGGAAAAATCGCTATAGTCGAAAAGGCCAACTCAGATTTGTTTCAATCATTGATAGAAAGTGTTAAAAATATTATATTAGGTAATGTTCCTCTTGATTCTGAGCAGTTTATTGAGTTGCAGCGTTACAAGAAGGAGCTACACAAACTTAGTGGTAGAGGGACAGTTGATGATAAGCGTAAAATTTTGATTCAGAGTGGTAGAGGGAATCTTTTGGATGCTATTATAACACCTATTGTATCTGTTTTATCATCAATAAAAAGATGAATCGTCAGCCTTTAACATTCTCCAGACGTAATTTTATACTCACTGAAGATGAATACTATAGATTAACGGAAAGAAAGGATAATAAAACAGTGGTAAAGGAAGAGAAAACCAGACCTCCATTGTATTATAATCCTATGGAAGCTATAACAGTGAGAAATATGAAGCGAAAGCGAAATGATCTACTGGAAACGGCTTATGATTCTGACTTATCCTCATACGAAAAGTTAAATGAAAATGTTGAAAACCTACGTAGGTATTTGTCTGATGTCAAAAAGATTAAAAATAACCAAAACCAGACACAAAAGGATAGTTGGAATCTCATTAAGAAAAAAAAGATATAGTCTACTTTTCCTTTGGCCAATAGCACAGTTATTGATAATAAACCTAATGTCTTTTCACCAAATGTTGATAAAGACAACACAGTGACTTAAACAGCTTGTATATGGGAAAATGCATAGGAAGTTTTCTTCTCCACATTCGTGGGCGGAGACTCATTATAGCCAAAGCTCCTTACATTTTAGACTGTGGTCCTTTGTTCTTACTATTGCACTGAGATCACTTGGTGGTGATATCTTAACCTCAGATCAATGCTGGCCCAATTAATTTGCAATGAGTGCAGTGAACGCGTCATTCTTGTAGGTGTTGATTGCTGCTGCTATGCTATGGGCTATTCATTCACAATACTGCACTTATTGACTTGCCGAATGTAAACATTGCAATAGCTTACTCACCAAAGAAATATCTCATTCAACTTCTTGTTAATTTTTGATGCTGCATTTGTTCACATTGTTTGTTGCATATTGCTGCTGAGTGATTTTATGTACTGCTGTTGCCAGTATCATGATGAAAACTTCACCAAGAGTGATATTGGTTTTGTTATCAGCATAAAAACCTTAGCCTTACAATTTCCCGAATTTCTCACACAACTGCACATAATTTCTCACACAACTGCACATAATTTCTCACACAACTGCACATAATTTACACTCAGCAATCATTAATAGAGTGTGTGTTATCTGCATTCATAGCCAGCTTCATGCCAGCACCAACAGACAACTGTGTATTTCGTGCACTCAAAGTCGGTCACTGTATGTACTACCCACAAGGAATCAATATTAAAGTTTGTGATAAATGACAATTATATGTATATGGAGACAAAACTAAGCTCAGTTTGTCAGCACTAAGCCATAAAATGTTGATGAATTAAATAATTGCCAACTTGTAACTTGTGTTAAATTGCTGTTAAATCAAAACTCTCTTTGCAACTTTGCAACCTTTTTAGTATTTATTGCCTGTTCAGGATAGAAATTGTAAGAAGTTTGATAGATATACTGTATTGCAGTAAAATGTCATCGATTGCTCTTGATGTAGGCATCTCTATCAATACCTTCGAGCATATTTGGATATTCTTTCACAATATCTTGATAGTGCTCAAAGCTTTGGCTGTCACAGTACAACATTACTTGTGCAAAGCTGCAAAAAATTTCCTTTTTCCTACCCATTCCAAGGAATGCAGCCAAAACATTTAGTGCAGTCAAGCTTTGTCAGAATTCTAATCAACAATACATGCTGGCAGCATTGACTGCCATTTACAAGAGCTGACGTTGATTGTGCGATGCAGCTGGAGGAAAAATGATGTGATCTGTATTATTATACATACATTCAACAAGAAATTTCAATAATTTAGCAAGAAATTGAATCAAATTATATCATAAGATGTGTATTTTAAACAAAAACTGACATTGTTATTATAACTGTTCAAATGAACAACTTATAAAGTGCAAACATTCTTCCAGTATGCAAAAAGCTGTGGTCAGCATCATTGCTCCATAAGACCAATGCGGGAGATTTGAATCAGAGTGCATCATTAATTGCTCGTGTATGGGGTATTATGTCACTCAAGCTCAGCACTAGCAAAGACTATATATAGTCTTTGGCACTAGTGAATGAGTTTTTTGGAGACAAAACTATGCTTATAAAATCATCAATAACTTTAAAATTATGATTTGGATCAGATGTTGCAGTACGACACCGTTACCAAAAAACGCACTGCCAGTAATAGGATTACATTTAAGCTTGCACTCCAGGCTGCCACAAGTGAGATGAATCAGTATCATCAGTGCTGACCACTCGATAATGGTAAGTTGAAACAACTGTGATTTGTTACATGGGTGGAATTAAGGTCAACACAAATAACACAATTTCATGTTCAGAGACATCACTGAAACAGGGTGAGCATGAAAGAAAAAAAAAATTAGCCTCCGGCTATGAAGTTGCTCGGTGTTAATAAATGCCCAAAAACTACCCTGCAGGTATTAATTATTGGCAGCCAGTAGCTCAGCTGTTTGGATGCAATGTTTGATTCATTGCAGCAGGTATGAAATAAACAGATAACACCTTTCTCAATCAGTTTTTAGCAATGGAAATGTGAATTTAACCTCACTGAAATCATCGAGTTGCAGTATTAACAATTTTATTGAGATGTCTTTAAATTCATGTGATTTTAATTACTTTGTATTTTCAATGTAGCCAAACTTCAGTGACTTGCTTTCACTAACATTTTAATCAATTTTACACTCATTGCTAGCATCATTAAATGGTTCTGTTTCAGTTAGCTTATTCTCAATTACTAATGGCGTCGGAAAAAGGAATTTTTAGCTCTCGACGACGTAACAAGTTTGATGTAGATTCAGCATTTTGGTGTGCCTGCGTATATGAATGTCACAACACATAACCTGACTATGTAGTTCAGAATTTATACACAGATTCGGTACCAGCATTAAGGATTGGTCAAAGAAAATTTATCAAAAACCTGGAGGATTCAAAGTTTCAGTCGTTAAATGTGATATGAAAGCACAATAAGCTAACTTTGGATTGCTGATGCGATGCCTAAGTTTCATTCCCCCATGTCTAATATTGTGAAAAGTCATTTTGGTGCCCAGTCTATGATTTTGGCAGCAATAAATCACAATTATTTGGTCACGATTGTCAATAATAAAATCATTTACATTTTGCCTTCGTGGGGTCTCAACATAGATGAGCTTCCACTTAGAAGTATCAAATGATAACTGTTTGGCCATTAAATGAAACATTCCTCTGGCTTCTCTAATTGAATATCAGTGGTACTCTTTGTGTGGTCAAACTTTGTGTCAAAGCAAAGACTATATACTATATAGTCTTTGTTTGTGTTTTAGTCTGAAGCTCCAAGTGCAGTAACTGCAATAACTGAAGATTGAGCTGACCGCAAAAGATAATATCAACAACATGTAATAGGTTCTGGCAGCATCACTTATGACTATATAATATATTATATAGCCATTGACATCACTGATCACCATCCCTCCCCAGGCAGCTTTAACATACTGTCTAGTCCTATACAAAGAGTGAATTGATGCTAGCCTTCCTACATTTGCGTAGTTTGAAAAACAAGTGCTCTATCAATTTTATGTATATGCTATATCTGCTAGCTGTACTGGATTCATAAAATTGCTCTATACTGATATTTGTATTATTTGTTGTGTATCTTGTCTAAAGCCAAGTTTGAATAAAAATTTGGTTTGATTCTCATGTTGGCAATGATATCTACACACATATATCTCCCACATGCACCCAATGTTACCAAATGCAATATTTGATCTTTAAGAACTGTCAATGCCCAACTCTTTAAATCAATGTGAAACGCTCAAAATCTGGGCATTGCCACAGTACCTATAAATTTGTATTCTCTGTAGGCAATAAACACATTCCGTTGAATCATTCAGATGTTGGAGTGTTTTAAACATCATACATAGCAATTAAAGCAGATTTATCACTTCACTAAATCTATTATGAATAAGAAACAATAATGGACTATGTGATATTTCCTTCTGGTATATACAAGCACATGTGTTGGGTACAAAAATAGTTCGTTTATCATTACTTTGCTTACTTGTTTGTGAAAGTACAAAATTGCTGAAAGTTCCAATCTATAATTTGTCACTTCAGCCAAAGACTATGTAGTCTTTGTTTCACCTTATGAATGCAGCCAACCAATTTCAATAGCTGTTCAATAGCCCATCCAAGCTCTGAGTAGATAGCAGTTAGAACTGATAGACCAGTTTTGGTTAATTGCGCTGAAGTCAGAGACCACTAGATAAGTTACATGTACCTGTTTATGGTAATAATACTGTATGAATCACTGCGCTGTATAATGGTTTATATAAACAAATACTGCTGGTGCAATTAGAAATACAAGCCAATAGTAAAAATTATATAACACCTTTACATATGAAGACTATATGAATTATATAGTCTTTGCCAATAGCAAACCTTTTGAAACAATTTTGACTCTCATAGAGGCTTGCAGCTGGCTCATGTAAATGTATGATCAAACTTCTGCCCAAAATGTAATTAATCTTTATCTATTCATGCAGTTAAATTTTATTTGTTCTTGATGTTTATTCTTCATCCTCAATTGTGGTGAAATTTCAACTATTTTTTCATATTCTGAATCCAGGCAATGTGTTGTGGCACAATTGGGTGTCCTTTAGCAAAATCTTGGTGTTGCTCAAAAATTTGGGTGTCACAGGTGTCACAAACCAGCCATAGAATTCGTTTATCATCCCATTACAAAACAATAGTATAAAAACGTTTGGCACTCATCAAACACTTCCTCAATTATCGTCAACAATACGAGCCGCTGGCATTAAACAGTAACTTGCATGCGCTGGCTCTCATAGTATAATCCAGTAGGAGGAAAAATCTTACAAACAAGCTGCAATGCTTAAAGGACAAGACCAAATTTCAAGAAAAAGTTCAATATGTTAAGAATATTATATTAATTATACTACAAAATGTGCATTTCGATGAAAAAAATGGCATTGTCATCATGATTGTACAGCAATACAGCTTATGATGTGCGAACATTTCTTCCAGTATGTAAATAGCTGTGGTTATTATCATTGGGAAGGCAAGTGTGGGAGATTTGAATTCCAGTGCATAATGAACTCCTTTGTTTGTGTGGCATTGTGTCTCTCAGGCTAAGCAGTTGTGCATAAGATGGTGTTCTTGGATAAAAAATTGTGCATATGAATCTGTCAATAACTTTAAAACTATGGCTTTGATCAGTGTAAAGCTTCAGAAAACTGATGTCATGAATCTGTTGAAGATCATTACAGTTGAATATCTGTTGTTTAGTGAAAAAAGTTGTGTAAAAGGCTGTTTAAAGTTAGCACCACAAAAACTCAATTGCTGAATTTCTAATGCTAGCTCCAGGAAGCACAGAAAAACCTATTTAAGTTTGTACAAAACACAGAACATATCCAAAAATGAAGCGAATCGGACCATCAGAACATACCGTAATTACGTGGAGGATTTTTTTTGAATATTTAGTGTTAAATCACTGACTGCTGGCATGCATTTTTTGTTCATACAATATATTGTGCTGTAATGCATAACAATATAGTAATATTTGAGCAAAAATCAAACAAAAATTTTTTGCATGGAATAAGTTAGGCTGCTTATTAGTTAAAAACAAGAGGAGATAATCCCAAAACTTGACTTCTGTTTAAGTCACTGTGAATGAGTTAGAATCAGTGAAAGTGGTTGATGATGATGATGATATTGGGATGGAATTAATAAAAGGAAGGTTGTTTGATACTGAAGACACAACCTTACTAGGAAGTACATTTCTTACTGATGGAGAAGATGAGCACGATAGTGAAAGCGAAAATTTAAAAGATTTTGAAAAAAAAGCAGCTGATTTAACAACAAAAAAGAGTGATCAAACGATCGCTGTCAGAATGTTGAATAATCTGAGTAAAATTGGTAGATTCGACTCGGAGAAGAACAGACTGAAAATTGGAGAACATTGGTTGAATCCTAGGACTTCCAAAACTTTACTACGAGACGTTCTAACCGAAGGAGGTAAAATACAATCGGGAAATACCAATTACAGTAGATTTAAAAGCCTGCTAACTGATGAAGGAATCACAACTGTCAGAAAATCCCCGCATCGAACACGTAAGACTCAGAAGAAAAAGTTGGTCGTTCCCGGTACTAATTCATGGACATCGACACGCTAAAAGAGTTGTATTACAATCCTGCATTACATACATCTCTACGAGGAGCTAGAGCTTTACTGAAAGCTCGTAGAAAACGAGAGGGAGAAAAAAGAATCCGTGAATGGTTGAGTGGTGAGGATGCCTACACGTTACATAAAAAAGTTGTAACCAAGTTTAAGCGTCGTCCTACAATTGTAGCTGGAATAGGGGAACAGCTACAGGTAGATTTGATGGATGTTCGATCTCGAAGAGATGAAAATAATAATACAACATTTTTACTGACTGCTATTGATTCTTTATCTAGAAAAGGTTGGGCTGTGCCGCTCATCAACAAATCAGGACCGGTAGTAGCAAGAGGATTGAGAAGAATACTAGAAGGGGAAAACTATAAAGCTTTACAATCTGATAAAGGTAAAGAGTTTGACAACGTCAATGTCAAGACTCTGCTGGCGGAAAAAAAGATCAAGCGCTTTACAACCGAAAATGAAACGATAAAGGCATCAATGGTGGAGCGTTTTAACAGAACTTTAAAAGAGAAGATATATAGATATTTGACATATAAAGATGACGATAGATACATTGATGTTTTACCAGAAATGGTTAATGCATACAACAACACAATTCATGGTGCTATAGGTATGAGACCAAATGATGTGAATTTTCAAAATCAAGAACTTGTATGGAATCGTGTGTATGAAGGAGGTGAACATAGTTTAACTCAAGAAGCAAAACTAAAGGTTGGGGATTATGTGAGAATAAGTAAGGCAAGAGGAGTGTTTGAAAGAGGATACACCCCGAATTGGACGATTGAGATTTTTATAATCACCGATGTACTTATTGATGAAAAACCTGTTGTATATAGGGTGAAAGATTTAGCTGAGGAGATGATTGATGGTACCTTTTACGAAAAAGAGTTACAAAAAGTAAAAAAACCCACGATTTTCAGAATTGAAAAGATACTGGGAAGAAGAATGAGAAGAGGTAAAAGACAGATTCTGGTTAAGTGGTTAGGTTATGGAGAAAAGTTCAATGAGTGGGTAGATGAATAGTTTATAAGGAAACAACGCTTGATATAATCATCATACATTGGGAAAATGTCGATGCTGATAACTTTACCCTCAAACTCTAGTGGTGAAGAGTTTCCTGATAATAACAATTCCGAATTTACAGTGAGACTGTATAAATATTTGGTTATCAATGGTGGTAAATGGGAGGTAGCTCTGCTAGATATGACTTATTCTAATAATTGGAAAAATGTTACCGAAGGGAAAATATATCTAGAAAAGACTAATGTCTCTGGTAAAAGCGAAAAGTCCTTCATCCTAATCGGTAATGGAAGATATGATAGTATAGAGGAGTTGGAGGAGATTATACGAAAGAGAATGAATGAAATGGATTTAGACAAGAAATTCGCCATCTCCTACAACAAGATCACCAACACCGCATTACTAACTAACAGTGATCCTGATACTGCCATAAGCTTTTCCAAAGATATAGCATATATTTTTGGATTTGAATCAAAAACTACATACCCTCGTGGTAGATACAATAATATCACACCCCCTGATATAAATTCCGGTTTAACATCCCTGTATGTTTATTCCAACATTGTTGATAATAGAATGGTAGGAGATACGAATGTACCTTTATTGAGAGTAGTTCCAGTTCAAGGAAAGAAGAATAGCGTTGTGTATCAAGAATTTAAAAATCCTCACTATGTTGACGCTTCATCACTAAATAGTGATATGATTCAAGTACTTATAACGAGTGACGACGGTCAACGAATACCATTTGATGGTGGAAAGGTTGTGTTGACGGTTCACTATAGAGAGAAAGAATTATAATGAGTTTGGTACGATACACCCCTGAGGATTCAAAAGATTTTTTTGATGAGTACTACAAGATGCAAGCTGGAAATGGAATTGGAGTGTATAGTGGACGACGAGTGATGCCTAATATGAGAGGAAATGGACTTGGTAGTATTTTTTCAAGTTTACTTAAATCTGCAGCACCAATGCTGAAAAGAGGAGCAATTAGTTTGGGGAAAAGAGCATTGTCTGTAGGTGGAAATGTAGCGCGTGATGTCATCGATGGTCAAAGTTTTGCAGCGTCAGCAAAGAAGAGGGGATTGGCAGAGTTGAATGATCTGGGGGGAGATGTGCTCAATGCAGTCCGTCCAGATAGTATGAAAAGGAGAAAAACAAGAGGTGGAAAGAAGAGGAGAGGTGTTGGTAAACGTGGTATATTTTAACAGCGGTAGAATCCGCTATAAAGACAGCAGAGCTTGATAACTATATTCATTAAGCAGTAACACCTCAAGCAATCATCATTCGCAAAAGATGGCTAGCCTAAATGGAACAACAGGTAAGAAGTTGGAAGGTTCTTCCTACAACATAAATCCAACGTTTATAATTTATTTTCACGCGAATACAAACCAATGCTTTCGCGGGAATAAACATTTCATTTTCACGCGAATACAAACCAATGTTTTTGCGGGAATAAATAATTTATTTTCACGCGAATACAAACCAATGCTTTCGCGGGAATAAACATTTTATTTTCACGCGAATACAAACCAATGTTTTCGCGGGAATAAATAATTTTATTTTCACGCGAATGGAAACCATTGCTTTCGCGGGAATAAAAATTTTATTTTTTACCGCGAATACAAACCAATGCTTTCGCGGGAATATATAATTTATTTTCACGCGAATGGAAACCGTTGCTTTCGCGGGAATGAAATTTTTTATTTTCACGCGAATAAAACAGGGATATTTCACGCTAATAACACTATTCTGATAGAGTTTTCGCGTGAGTGTTTTTAATGGCTATAAGCTAAATGAGTAGGAGTGGCTTATACTATATAAGAACAGCTCTCTCTGCATAGAAATCATTCTCTCCAGCAATAAAACATCGACTACTACAGCTGATTTCATCAACTACTACAACTGATTTCATCAACTACTACAACTGATTTCATCAACTACTACAGCTGATTTCTTGGTGATAAGGTAAGAATTAATAGAAAAATTATTTAATAAAAGTTAAAATGTAATTATTTTACAACACTGTTTAATCATCATATACTAATACTTAACATTTTATTTTAGTTCATTATGAGTTCAAAAAGATACACAATCAAAGACTACCTTCCAAAGATATATCATAGCTATATTAAAGAAAATGTTGAAGTACAGGAAAAGATTGGATATCGCTTGACATTACAAGCTATATTATTATGTATGACACAGCATTTGCAAACTGTAGCTTCTTTACATGGAGAACTTTCACCGGTACAATACCGGCCATACACTACACATAAATACGTTGACAATTCAGTAGAAGTATTTAAGCATATGACTAAAAACAATTTTCAAACAGTTGTAAAAATGTCAAAAACTGTCAGTATTAATGATTACTTAAAGAAAATTCAAAGAAAAGTGTGGAATAAAGAGCTCACTCAAAAATTGATTTCAATACAATGGATTACTGAATTATTATATCATTTTCAATCAGATATATGTAGATACATACAAACGGATGAAAACCTCTCATCATCCATTTTTTCATTTGAAATGATATTGGAACTATTTCAAGCTCACAATATTTAATATGTTCTCTTTATGTATCCCTACTTATTATACAATAAATGTATATATTCACATATTGTTTCATTTTTAATCAATGTATTTATTCAATGTAGATGAATCTCCTCTCTCCTCTCTCTCCTCTTTTCCTCTCTCCTCTCTCTCAAGATACCATATGAGTTCGAATTATGTATAGAATTATCAAAACTTAAATGCCATACATTCAAAATCTATATGCCATATAAGTTCAAATTAAGTAAAAAATAATCAAAACTCAAATGCCACTTAAATGCCACTTAAATGCCACTCGAATACCCCTCAAATAAAATGCAATATAAACACGGCGAATTTATCCAACGCCGTAACCCATTGTATCACCTCAAGATCAGATCCACAAAAAAACACTTGGTAGGGAGATCTGCTCATATATTACTACTCTGAATCACCAATGTTTAGGAAATGTATTTTTTTAAAGCAAAAATGAGTATGATTGATTACTTGTTTGTTGTTTGCTGCAATCTGAATTGTCACTTTTGAAGGATTAATTTGTAGAGATGTAGTTTCTCTTGTAAACTATAATCGTTGTATTTATGACTAAGGAAATTATATTGTAATAGATTTTGCCATGTGCTAACGGTTACTCTACCTTTACCGAACACTACTAGAGAGAGTTGACTGTGTGTACTGTTCTAACAGCTTGCTAGCCTGTTCTGTTAGATATCATATACCCGGGGACGAGTAGAGCCATTAGGGGTACAATTTTTGATTGTGAAGGAAAGGGGCGTGAGGAAGGGGGTGGTGGCATAGCCATAGCAACTGGCAGGGGTGGCGGAACTTCTTTGGCCAGGCGTTTGCCTGTTTGAGTGGGTCTGCAAGGGCCGGAAGCTCCCGTACCTGTCTATTGTTGATACCAGCAGAATGCAGGACAACTCTTCTCATCAACTGTGTAGATGTAGCCAAAGTGCTGGTAATGATAATGATCCAATTCTTCAGTATACAGTATACGCTGTCCCACCTACTGCTCATGTACCTGCAGCTACAGTAATACCGCATATAGTGCTGATGCACGTGTACCAAGATTTGTGTCATATTCCAGGCAGAGAACAAGCAGATGGGGCAGATACTGCGCTGTGCTTTAGCCAACTTATCATGTATGGTTCTCTCCGTGTTGTGAGTGGTCTACTGAAGGAGCCACCCATCAATGGGGGGCTTTTTCCCCCGTCTGATGAGGAGCTACTACTCCACTGTGACGGTAAGTGAGACAGCGCGGGAGGGGCGACGTACACCAAACAGATCACAGAGTTGTGAGTCGAGGGGATTACTTGCTCACAGGTGGGGGGTTGGAAAGAGGGGTAGATACAAGGGTGTAGGCAGGAGTGTCGAAGGGGTTGGCTGCAGACATATGTTTGGGCACCAGAGCAGTCACAGGCTCTTGCCTGCCGGGTACTGTGGAACCAGGGAGGGTGGATACAGCTCTCACTGTCAACGGTGGTCTGGTGAGTGGGCAGAAGGATTGACCAAAAAGAGTCGGGGGGGGGGGGGGGGGCTGACTGGTTCAGCGATTTTAGCCAGCAGCTTTGCTCCTTTGCTTGTACTAGGCACTATCTTGCCCAGCGATTGCATCCGCTCATGGGTAGTCATACCGGATGGTCTAGTACTCCTAGATAGCTTTGCAGTGACCTTCACAGTGCTAAAGCTCCGTTCCGTAGAACCCTGTGTTGATGCATTGACACACCGCACCTGGAGGTGGGACATGGCATGAGTAGAAGTGATGGTTGTAGAGTGGTGAACACTCTGACTGGAGGTAGTGTTTCCAGCCAGCATGGTCACTATCGAATAAACTACAACGATAGTGGACCTACTAGATGTTGCCCTAAACCTTAACAATGGCAAACACTGCCCATACAACAAACGTAACATCATTACCCGGTATGTCCACAAAGTTTTAACCCCCCCCCCCCCTTCTCCTTCCCCTCCCCTCGTCCCTGCCTTCCCTCCTCCCCCTCTCCTCCCTCTTTCCCTCCGCCTCTCCATTCTCTGTGGTATGTAATATCCCTGAAAGCATCAATAAACTACTATCTAAATTTCCACTGATGAAGATACTCTTGACACCGCTGATCAGAGCGGGTAAAGTTTCAATTTGTTTTTTAAACCCTCCCCCCCCCCCCCCAAACCACCACAAAACAAAAAACATACAGGCATAGAAATATCATCTGATACAGCCCTCCCTTTGACCTCAACATGTCCACCAACATTGGTTCTAAATTCCTATAAGCAGTTGAACAGTGTTTCCTCAGAGACCGCTCCCCGGGCCACATTTTTAATAAAAAATATTTTCAAGCTGAGCTATAGCTGCCTGCCCAACATCTAAGCTGTACTCCATTGGCAAAATAATTTGTCAAATTTTATGGAATTATTTTTATTGCATATATAAATTTTGTGTTTTTTTTCCATGTTTGTATACTCGCTTTTGGTTACACATCTTCACTCAGATGGTTTTGTTACCTACCTTTGTTGAGGTCTGTTTATGCTCTTCAACTGAATATTGTAGTTAGATGTGACAAGCCTCATGAACATTTGAGTAGAAATGAATTATCCTGTGTGTGTGATGAAGGGTTTGAAAGAAATTCAGCAAAAGGCTGTGTATGTAAGTATAGTGTGTGGTGTGGGTGACCTGGTAAGTACTCATGTGACTTGAGATTGTTTGAAAAGAAATTGTTTGATTTTTGTATGTAAATTAGTTTAACTTTGGCATGAAGAGTTCTAATAATGCATTGATTGGCCAGTAAGTATTACCGATATTACTGATGGTCTTTAGTGGCAACAAACTAATAATCAAGTAGAAAGGGCCGTGTTGTTGTAATTGAACCCCCAATGTTTAGGAAATGGATTCTTTCAAAGCAGAGATGAGTATGATTGACTATTTTTGGTGTTTGTTACAATCAAAAATTGTAACTTTTGAAAGATTAATTTGTAGAGATGTAGGTTCTCTCGTCAATTATAGTTGTTTTATCTATGACTAAAGAAAGAGTATTGTAAAGGTTTTTGCCGTGTGCTAAAGGTTACTCTCCCTTTACCAAACATTACTAGAGAGAGTTGACCGTCTGTAGCGTTCTAACAGCTTGTTAGCCTGTTCTGTCACTCGCACATTAATATGCGCTGTGTAGCTTTAACCGTAGTGCAGTGTCGGGACTCTGACTCTGACTCTGACTCTCTGCATGGATGGTGTATAGCCTACAGGCCACGATCCATTGACACTGAGGAACAACTAACAAGTTGGCAACCGGCCAGACTTAACACGCAGAAATAAGCTTTTTAACCCTTTATTGTATAAATATCACAAAAACTTGCAGGAGCTAACAGTAGTATTATATGAGCAGATCTCCCTACCAAGTGTTTTTTTGTGGGGTTGAACTCCGGAGTTGATGCAATGGGTTACGGCGTTGACTAGATTAGCCGAGTTAATATTGTGTGGCATTTAAGTAGCATTTGAGTGGCATTTAAGTTTCGATTATTTTTTTTACTTAATTTGAACTTATATGGCATCTAGATTTTGAATGTATGGCATTTAAGTTTTGATAATTCTATACATAATTCTAACTCATATGGCAACTAAACTTTGAATGTACGGCATTTAAGTTTTGATACTTTTTTTACATAATTTGAACTCATATGGTATCTTGAAAGAGAGGTAGGGAGGGATGGAGGTAGGGAGGGATGGA
This sequence comes from Cryptosula pallasiana, assembly GCA_945261195.1. Lineage (NCBI taxonomy): Eukaryota > Metazoa > Bryozoa > Gymnolaemata > Cheilostomatida > Cryptosulidae > Cryptosula > Cryptosula pallasiana. The sequence goes on along the minus strand of OX183131.1, from coordinate 2,090,338 downwards.
GGTACGGAGGAGAGGGGAAGGGAGGGGAGGGGAGGAGGGAGGGGGAGTGGGGAGGGGGAGGGGGGTGGGGTGGGGGGGGAGGGGGGAGGGGGGAGAGGGGAGGGGGAGAGGGGAGAGGAGAGAGAAAGAGAGAGGAGATATATCTACATTGAATAAATACATTGATTAAAAATGAATCAATATATGATTATATACATTTATTACATAAAACTCTTCTGTTATTGGGCAGATCAAACGTGAGGTGTTGTATTCAAATGCACATAATTCCCCATTCCGAAATAGTTTTGTATTTTGAGTAAGTCCTTTTGTATTATTTTAACCTCCTATTACACATTCCTCCTGATTCAGAGTGTATTTTATTGGAGTATTACAAGACAGGTCATCTGTAGAAGTTTTGCTCTTGCAGATCCAAGAAGCGCTTCGAGGGATGAAAAAACCGCAATATAAATAGTCGGAAGGGTAGACTCGCACACAGTTTTTTCCATTTTCATCTTTATATCGTATAGTCCTTTCAAAAGGTGAAAAAACCAAGACATCATTTTTATCCATAGCTCCGGCTATACATTCATCAATTTTGTTGGTATAGAATGCTCCACTAACATTAAAAAATGTTAGTGTCAATAGCAAGATAAATATGCAGCTCATTTTTTTAAAATGTTTTTGCTTTCAGTGTTGGAAGCTAAATACTTTTTTTCATGATGTTCTTCCCATTTATACTTAAGCGACTAGTGGCTTATTCAGCTCTCTCAGCTGATTTTGAAGATGTGAAACAACCCCATCAAAGTGATTACCAAAATGTAAGTATGGCTCCAATCGAGACTGTGACAGAAGAACATGTGATCCTGTCCAGCGAAATGAAGTAAAACCTTTTAAAATCAAAATATCGATCAAATCACCTAGTTCAGCATCTTTCAAACATTGCTTTATATCAATCAGTTCGATTGCTCTTTTGAGATCCTCAAAATCTATCAACTTGTTTTGTGGACAGCAGACTTTTGGACCCTAGCTCCTCAAACAGTTTAAGCATTCGAGAGGATTCGCTCTTGAAATACAATTACAGCTCAAAAACATGCTTTGTATTGATTTACAAACTAGATTGAATCCTAACACAAAATAAAATACTTCTTTGGTGATGAGTTGAACAAAAAGAGGATTCGAACGCTCTAATGGAATGTGTTCAAAGTGAGTCCTTATGAACTCACGGACAAAATCAGCCAATGTAGCAATTGACTTGAATCTGTGAGTTTTTCCACTTATGTTTCTTCTGCAGTTCAGAGATAAATGAAGCAACATTTTTTGTAGCAGTTCTTTTATGAGTCCTCGGATGTATTTGTCGAATCAATAGTATTATCGAGTTGACTGAGTTTTTTTCTTCATCGACTGAGTTTTCTTTTTCATCAGGAGTATGAGCATATGGATATCTTTCTGCTATTGCGAGCAATCAATCTTTTAGACGTAGATAAGACAGTTTGCTCTGACTAACAGGTAATAGGTAAGGATTTAATTGTGCTCTCAAGTTTGTTAACATAAAGGGGACTTCAAATGATTGGAGGAAAGATCCAAAAAAGCGTTAATCCATTCATCATGCACCAAAAAAACCCATTTTAGCATTTTTCAAAACTTGTCTTCTATCAATCCAGTCGATAGCATTGGCCAATTTTTGTTTGGTAGGTGTAGCACCTTTAACCATTTCAGCATATCTGTCACAAGTGCTACATTGGTCATCAGTGTGTGAACAGTAACAGTTTAGTAGCGATAGATCGGTTGCTTGCTTGTAAAAACTTCCTCCTAGTACACAGTATACACATTCTTCCGTAAAATAAATCCTCAACATTTCATCAGAAACCACAGCCGAAAAGGTCTTAGGTCCTATAGCATTGGAAGCTTACTGGTGAGCAAAATCTTCAACATACATCATATTTGTTCTTATTCCGCTGAATTACAAAACGAGAATGATTTGTTTTCAAATTGAAATACCTATTTAATCATTTTAATCATTCATTATTTTTTTCTTTTTTTTGAGGTTAATTATTATGCTAACTCACGTAGATCTTCATAAATGCTTTAATCTCAACCTGACAACCATAGTAGTAATATATGAGCAGATCTCCCTACCAAGTGTTTTTTTGTGGATTTGACCTTGGAGTTGAGACAATGGGTTACGGCGTTGGATGAATTCGCCGAGTTTATATTGTATTTTACTTGAGGGGTATTTGAGTGGCATTTGAGTGGCATTTAAGTGGTATTTGAGTTTTGATTATTTTTTTACTTAATTTGAACTCATATGGTAGCTAGATTTTGAATGTATGGCATTTAAGTTTTGATAATTCTATACATAATTCGAACTCATATGGTATCTTGAGAGAGAGGAGAGAGGAAAAGAGGAGAGAGAGGAGAGAGGAGATACATCTACATTGAATAGATACATTGATTAAAAATGAAACAATATGTGAATATATACATTTATTGTATAATAAGTAGGGATACATAAAGAGAACATATTAAATATTGTGAGCTTGAAATAGTTCCAATATCATTTCAAATGAAAAAATGGATGATGAGAGATTTTCATCCGTTTGTATGTATCTACATATATCTGATTAAAAATTATATAATAATTCAGTAGTCCATTGTATTGAAATCAATTTTTGAGTGAGCTCTTTATTCTACACTTTTCTTTGAATTTTCTTTAAGTAATCATTAATACTGACAGTTTTTGACATTTTTACAACTGTTTGAAAATTGTTTTTAGTCATATGCTTAAATATTTCTACTGAATTGTCAACGTATTTATGTGTAGTGTATGGCCGGTATTGTATCGGTGAAAGTTCTCCATGTAAAGAAGCTACAGTTAGCAAATGCTGTGTCATACATAATAATATAGCTTGTAATGTCAAGCGATATCCAATCTTTTCCTGTACTTCAACATTTTCTTTAATATAGCTATGATATATCTTTGGAAGGTAGTCTTTGATTGTGTATCTTTTTGAACTCATAATGAACTAAAATAAAATGTTAAGTATTAGTATATGATGATTAAACAGTGATGTAAAATAATTACATTTTAACTTTTATTAAATAATTTTTCTATTAATTCTTACCTTATCACCAAGAAATCAGCTGTAGTAGTTGATGAAATCAGTTGTAGCAGTTGATGAATCAGTTGTAGTAGTTGATGAAATCAGCTGTAGTAGTCGATGTTTTATTGCTGGAGAAAATGATTTCTATGCAGAGAGAGCTGTTCTTATATAGTATAAGCCACTCCTACTCATTTAGCTTATAGCCATTAAAAACACTCACGCGAAAACTCTATCAGAATAGTGTTATTAGCGTGAAATATCCCTGTTTTATTCGCGTGAAAATAAAAAATTTCATTCCCGCGAAAGCAACGGTTTCCATTCGCGTGAAAATAAATTATATATTCCCGCGAAAGCATTGGTTTGTATTCGCGTGAAAATAAAATTTTTATTCCGGCGAAAGCAATGGTTTCCATTCGCGTGAAAATAAAATTATTTATTCCCGCGAAAACATTGGTTTGTATTCGCGTGAAAATAAAATGTTTATTCCCGCGAAAGCATTGGTTTGTATTCGCGTGAAAATAAATTATTTATTCCCGCAAAAACATTGGTTTGTATTCGCGTGAAAATGAAATGTTTATTCCCGCGAAAGCATTGGTTTGTATTCGCGTGAAAATAAATTATTTATTCCCGCGAAAACATTGGTTTGTATTCGCGTGAAAATAAAATGTTTGTTCCCGCGAAAGCAACGGTTTCCATTCGCGTGAAAATAAATTATTTATTCCCGCGAAAACATTGGTTTGTATTCGCGTGAAAATAAAGTATTCATTCCCGCGAAAGCAACAGTTTCCATTCGCGTGAAAATTAAATGTTTATTCCCGCGAAAGCATTGGTTTGTATTCGCGTGAAAATAAAGTATTCATTCCCGCGAAAGCAACAGTTTCCATTCGCGTGAAAATTAAATGTTTATTCCCGCGAAAGCATTGGTTTGTATTCGCGTGAAAATAAAGTATTCATTCCCGCGAAAGCAACAGTTTCTATTCGCGTGAAACAAAATTATTTATTCCCGCGAAAGCATTGGTTTGTATTCGCGTGAAAATGAAATATTTATTCCCGCGAAAGCAACGGTTTGTATTCGCGTGAAAATAAAGTATTCATTCCCGCGAAAGCAACAGTTTCCATTCGAGTGAAAATTAAATGTTTATTCCCGCAAAAGCATTGGTTTGTATTCGCGTGAAAATAAAGTATTCATTCCCGCGAAAGCAACAGTTTCCATTCGCGTGAAAATTAAATGTTTATTCCTGCGAAAGCATTGGTTTGTATTCGCGTGAAAATAAAGTATTCATTTCCGCGAAAGCAACAGTTTCTATTCGCGTGAAACAAAATTATTTATTCCCGCGAAAGCATTGGTTTGTATTCGTGTGCAAATAAAATTGTTATTCCCGCGAAAGCAACGGTTTCCATTCGCGTGAAAATAAATTATTTATTCCCGCGAAAGCATTGGGATGTATTCGCGTGAAAAAACGTTGATTCATAGGATTTAATCAGTGCAACTTTACCTATTTAAGAGCCACTGTTTTCACACAGAAAGCATCCAGTTCTACAACGGCTAGCGGAGAAGCAACATCTACTAAATCTTTCATTGCGACAACTAGGAGCTCATCTTCTTTATAAAGGTAAGAGTAAAAATATTTATTTTTTGTTAGCTAACACTACTAGCTGAAGGTTTATGATCTTTTAAAATTAATTACGAAAAATTAAACAAAATGTTTTGTTTTTTTAGAATGAATACTCAAGACAAAGGAAGTCAACCGATGAATGAAGAAGCAGGATCCCAGCAAACCCTTTCCCCATCACCTTCTCCTATCTTTGATATGGCAGAAAGTCAATTGGTGGTTGATGAACCAGAATCCCAACAAGATTTTACTTCATTCACATCTCCTACTAACAAGCTGTCTTCAAAAAGAACATCGATGAGGAAACGATCTTTTATTGATTTGACAAAAGATGATAATGAAACTGGCTCGAAGTGCAAAAAACTAGTTTTGACGGATGTTGGAGATGAAACGCTTTTTCGTCACACCAGAATACCCTTTCAAGATGCTGGAAGTAATGAACTAACCACTCTCACCTACAAGAGTGCTGGGTTAATAAACTCTCTCTCTCCAGAAAGTCTAGAAAAACTTGAAGAATTTATGGAAATCTGCGAACTACCAGTACCAACAGTTATGGAGGTGTTGTCTGTTGAATTTCGTGATGAATCAAAGTGCACCATGATTTACAACTACCAAAAGGGTAAGAAGATAATTCGGGTGAAGAGTGATGTTTCAACCGAAATAGGACTGCTTGTTAATAAAGCTAAGCAAACACGTCCAATTGTTTTAATTTATATGGGAGAAGGAAAGACAGGAGATGCAATTTTTCGTACTGCTGAATCTCATGGATGTAATCGAAAGATCAACGATCCATTCAACTCATTGTATGGCAAGAGTTTGAGACAAATACAGGCTTATTTCAGTGTTGCTCACCTACACGATTTTCCGACAGGAAGTGTTATAGCTTATGAGAATCCTGGAATGCTAAGAAAATGTGATACTCGTTGGAACAAGACTGCTGATGTTATAGTGGCTAATTGCAGATGTATGGTGAAAGGAGAGCTATTGATTGGAGATCTTAGCATCCCTGCTCAAATAGCTTCATCTGTGGTGGCGGAAAAAAGTGGTGTAATCGTATTCAGAGGACTGAAACAAAATACGAACAACATGATTTCCTACGACATCATTCTACTCTCAGCTCTTCAAGCTTTCATTCAAGTCTCAGAACTGTTTGATACTTCGCTGCAGCACACCTGTCTCTCCTACTTTGATGAAAATGAAAAAGAGAATTGTCCAGAACAGCATATCAGAGTCTTAATCGATAACACAAAGGACGTGACTCGTCTTCTATGATGGTAAGTTTCATATCTATTTAAAGAAAGATCTGAAGTATTTTTGTAAAATTAATTCATATAACTATGTATGATAGAGTCATTAGTTACTATGTCTTTTAGATATAACTAAAGAGCGCTCCTGAGGAAGAAAATGAGAAGATCTTATTTACTTCTTGCTTGAAACATTACAAAATAATAGTTTTTATAGGTTCTGTAGTGTTTAGCACAAATAATGAGATAAGTTGTATTTTATTCATTATATTTGTTATATCAAATAAAAATCAATTATAATAATTCATTTTAACAATTTACTTAGTAAATTAGTTCCTTGTATATGTACACCATCTATTCCTTCTACTGTATTATCTTCTATGAACTCGAAGTTAGGATAGGTCTGTATGATAAATCTCCGTATTGAGTGATCTCTCATCTCACTATCTCCTATGTCTCGTAAACTTCTAACAATTTCATCCATACTCCATCCTCTACTTCTCAGTAAACAAAAGTATACACAATAGTCGCCACATACAGTTGACAAAAAATTTTGTAGTTGTGTTTCATTACTTCGTATTGTTTCATATCCTCCATGAATACTTAGTATTTCATTTACATCCGGATAAAAGGAAACAGAACGTCCAAACGAGTCAAAAAAATCCACCTCTGAATCATTAGCGTACACAGCCAACCAATGCTCTCCGGGTTGATGAGAATAATGGGTGTTGATTACGAAACATCCTGTTGGAAAATTGCAAATTTGCTTCCAAAACTGTTCTCTAGCTCCAACATGAATCCCTACGCTTTGACATAAAACGTCTGAAGATAAGATCGAATGAATTTGTATGGTATTCATCTGTAACTTTCTGTTTAAAGCACTGCGTCGCCTCCGATAGTTAATTGAAGAATGCTATCCATCTCCAACACACCGTCTTTTACAAAGTATGCTACCAGGGATAATCCATCCGTTGTGTTAGCGCTAAAACGAATTTCCACACTTGTTGTGACATTTTTCATAGAGTGAAAACCTTCTTTAAGAAAATCACCAGTCAAATCAAATCCATAAAGTGTAGTACCATCAAGGTATTGTTCTTTCGTAATACCAAGCCTATCGCCTTCAAGCAAAGTTCCGGTAGCGTGTAGAAACTGATGATATTCTCTTCCAAAAATTCCTCCAGCATAATTTGGTTCAAATCTCCTTCCAATTGGACAATCACCAACTCTCAATACAATACTATCAACACTAGCATGCTGCATTCTATATGGATTCAAGGCGAAACGTCCGTTCATTGCGTTGTGATCAACTAAACCTAAATAAATTTGCTTAGGTTTTTGTTTGTTTTCTTCCAAAGTGATGTCGATCTGCGCAACACCAGCACGAATTCCATATAGTTTTATCCGTTTTCGATCAACAGGATAAATGTAGTTGTGACCTTCCAATGCCAAACTGAGTTGGGAGTTTTGTATTGTAGGATTCACCTTAACTTTACAAAGATGAAGTTCAAATTTATCAATTCTAATCTTTGCCCCTCCTGCAGGCGTCTCATTCGCAGCAAACAAAGCTAGTTTGGCAGAGGCACGCTCAAACTCCAGCTGCATAGTAGGACCTGGTATTATTAGTTTTTTCTGCTGAAATAATGCGAGATGAGGTTTTCCAGTTAATTCTATTGTCTTTCCACCTATGATTAGAGCTCTCCTCTTTTTCTTATCAGCGGTTTTGTGATCAGTACCGTCTTTGCTAGTTGAATCATCATACAACCATCCTTCCATCTTACCTTGATATTTCTTTCTTTCTGCACTGTTTTCGAGTAGTTGTGAAAAGTAGGAGCGTAAACCGTAGTTGTTAGCGTATTCAACGGTGGTTCCTTCTATCGACATATTCAACTCACTGAATAATGCATGCATTGAATCCCCCATCCACACAACCGCATCATTATCATTACCTGCAATATCGGCTCCATCATCTTGAACAACCGTGGCTTCAACTTGCAGAAACGAGTTGTAAAGATCTGTGTAATGTTCAGTGCTCCCTGACAAGGTTAACTCAATACTACCATAAGGATCTAACCTATCAGGTCTGATGACAACATATTCCGATCTTTCTACCGATATGTTTGTTGGTTCCGTAGCAAATACATCCAACGTTGGATTTATGTTGTAGGAAGAACCTTCCAACTTATTACCTGTTGTTCCATTTAGGCTAGCCATCTTTTGCGAGTGATGAATGCTTGAAGCGTTACCGCTTAATGAATATATATATCAAGCTCAGCTGTCTTTATACCGGATTCTACTGCTATTAAAATATACCACGATTACCAACACCTCTCCTCTTTTTTCCACCTCTTGTTTTTCTCCTTTTCATACTATCTGGAAGGACTGCATTGAGCACATCTCCCCCCAGATCATTCAACTCTGCCAATCCCCTCTTCTTTGCTGACGCTGCAAAACTTTGACCATCGATGACATCACGCGCTACATTTCCACCTACAGACAATGCTCTTTTCCCCAAACTAATTGCTCCTCTTTTCAGCATTGGTGCTGCAGATTTAAGTAAACTTGAAAAAATACTACCAAGTCCATTTCCTCTCATATTAGGCATCACTCGTCGTCCACTATACACTCCAATTCCATTTCCAGCTTGCATCTTGTAGTACTCATCAAAAAAATCTTTTGAATCCTCAGGGGTGTATCGTACCAAACTCATTATAATTCTTTCTCTCTATAGTGAACCGTCAACACAACCTTTCCACCATCAAATGGTATTCGTTGACCGTCGTCACTCGTTATAAGTACTTTAATCATATCACTATTTAGTGATGAAGCGTCAACATAGTGAGGATTTTTAAATTCTTGATACACAACACTATTCTTCTTTCCTTGAACTGGAACTACTCTCAATAAAGGTACATTCGTATCTCCTACCATTCTATTATCAACAATGTTGGAATAAACATACAGGGATGTTAAACCGGAATTTATATCAGGGGGTGTGATATTATTGTATCTACCACGAGGGTATGTAGTTTTTGATTCAAATCCAAAAATATATGCTATATCTTTGGAAAAGCTTATGGCAGTATCAGGATCACTGTTAGTTAGTAAAGCGGTGTTGGTGATCTTGTTGTAGGAGATGGCGAATTTCTTGTCTAAATCCATTTCATTCATTCTCTTTCGTATAATCTCCTCCAACTCCTCTATACTATCATATCTTCCATTACCAATTAGGATGAAGGACTTTTCGCTTTTACCAGAGACATTAGTCTTTTCTAGATATATTTTCCCTTCGGTAACATTTTTCCAATTATTAGAATAAGTCATATCTAGCAGACCTACCTCCCATTTACCGCCATTGATAACCAAATATTTATACAGTCTCACTGTAAATTCGGAATTGTTATTATCAGGAAACTCTTCACCACTAGAGTTTGAGGGTAAAGTTATCAGCATCGACATTTTCCCAACGTATGATGATTATATCAAGCGTTGTTTCCTTATAAACTATTCATCTACCCACTCATTGAACTTTTCTCCATAACCTAACCACTTAACCAGAATCTGTCTTTTACCTCTTCTCATTCTTCTTCCCAGTATCTTTTCAATTCTGAAAATCGTGGGTTTTTTTACTTTTTGCAACTCTTTTTCGTAAAAGGTACCATCAATCATCTCCTCAGCTAAATCTTTCACCCTATATACAACAGGTTTTTCATCAATAAGTACATCGGTGATTATAAAAATCTCAATCGTCCAATTCGGGGTGTATCCTCTTTCAAACACTCCTCTTGCCTTACTTATTCTCACATAATCCCCAACCTTTAGTTTTGCTTCTTGAGTTAAACTATGTTCACCTCCTTCATACACACGATTCCATACAAGTTCTTGATTTTGAAAATTCACATCATTTGGTCTCATACCTATAGCACCATGAATTGTGTTGTTGTATGCATTAACCATTTCTGGTAAAACATCAATGTATCTATCGTCATCTTTATATGTCAAATATCTATATATCTTCTCTTTTAAAGTTCTGTTAAAACGCTCCACCATTGATGCCTTTATCGTTTCATTTTCGGTTGTAAAGCGCTTGATCTTTTTTTCCGCCAGCAGAGTCTTGACATTGACGTTGTCAAACTCTTTACCTTTATCAGATTGTAAAGCTTTATAGTTTTCCCCTTCTAGTATTCTTCTCAATCCTCTTGCTACTACCGGTCCTGATTTGTTGATGAGCGGCACAGCCCAACCTTTTCTAGATAAAGAATCAATAGCAGTCAGTAAAAATGCTGTATTATTATTTTCATCTCTTCGAGATCGAACATCCATCAAATCTACCTGCAGCTGCTCCCCTATTCCAGCTACAATTGTAGGACGACGCTTAAACTTGGTTACAACTTTTTTATGTAACGTGTAGGCATCCTCACCACTCAACCATTCACGGATTCTTTTTTCTCCCTCTCGTTTTCTACGAGCTTTCAGTAAAGCTCTAGCTCCTCGTAGAGATGTATGTAATGCAGGATTGTAATACAACTCTTTTAGCGTGTCGATGTCCATGAATTAGTACCGGGAACGACCAACTTTTTCTTCTGAGTACGTGTTCGATGCGGGGATTTTTTGACAGTTGTGATTCCTTCATCAGTTAGCAGGCTTTTAAATCTACTGTAATTGGTATTTCCCGATTGTATTTTACCTCCTTCGGTTAGAACGTCTCGTAGTAAAGTTTTGGAAGTCCTAGGATTCAACCAATGTTCTCCAATTTTCAGTCTGTTCTTCTCCGAGTCGAATCTACCAATTTTACTCAGATTATTCAACATTCTGACAGCGATCGTTTGATCACTCTTTTTTGTTGTTAAATCAGCTGCTTTTTTTTCAAAATCTTTTAAATTTTCGCTTTCACTATCGTGCTCATCTTCTCCATCAGTAAGAAATGTACTTCCTAGTAAGGTTGTGTCTTCAGTATCAAACAACCTTCCTTTTATTAATTCCATCCCAATATCATCATCATCATCAACCACTTTCACTGATTCTAACTCATTGTCTTTATCAACATTTGGTGAAAAGACATTAGGTTTATTATCAATAACTGTGCTATTGGCCAAAGGAAAAGTAGACTCTGTCTTTTTTTTCTTAATGAGATTCCAACTATCTTTTTGTGTCTGGTTTTGGTTATTTTTAATCTTTTTGACATCAGAAAAATACCTACGTAGGTTTTCAACATTTTCATCTAACTTTTCGTATGAGGATAAGTCAGAATCATAAGCCGTTTCCAGTAGATCATTTCGCTTTCGCTTCATATTTCTCACTGTTATAGCTTCCATAGGATTATAATACAATGGAGGTCTGGTTTTCTCTTCCTTTACCACTGTTTTATCATCCTTTCTTTCCGTTAATCTATAGTATTCATCTTCAGTGAGTATAAAATTACGTCTGGAGAATGTTAAAGGCTGACGATTCATCTTTTTATTGATGATAAAACAGATACAATAGGTGTTATAATAGCATCCAAAAGATTCCCTCTACCACTCTGAATCAAAATTTTACGCTTATCATCAACTCTCCCTCTACCACTAAGTTTATGTAGCTCCTTCTTGTAACGCTGCAACTCAATAAACTGCTCAGAATCAAGAGGAACATTACCTAATATAATATTTTTAACACTTTCTATCAATGATTGAAACAAATCTGAGTTAGCCTTTTCGACTAAAGCGATTTTCCTTTCTTACTCAGATCATCCAGAGCTAAAATCGCCATTCTATTTCGCATCATTCGTGTTGAGAGTTTCATCTTTATCTTCTCCCTCCGCCTAGCACACTTTTAAGTAACCCAGGAACTATATTGCTGATGATAGGTCCTAGTAGAGCGCCTAAAAATCCTCCTTTTTGCAATACAGCTTTCTTATCATCTAACGTTGATTTTCTTACTAAAGCGCTAATATCCTTCACGTTTCGCTGCAACTCATTATACTGAGATGATGTCAATGGTATCGTTCCATTTATAATAGCTTTAGCGCATTCCATTAGAGTCATAATAAACTCCTTTTTGGCTTTGGCTATAACAGACTTTTGAATAGCAAAGGTTGTATTGTTGAGCGATAACAACACAGCTGCATTTCTTGTTAATTTTTTCTCCAAAGCTTTAGACATTATAATGTTTTCGTGTTGCGTCGTTGAATAACAAAATATGATTGAGGTGAAGTGAATAGTAATTGTATTTATATCTTTTTACTTGGGTACATATAATATCATAGGGAGAACTGATGTAAAATTTCCCAATAGTCTATGTTGATCATTCGTTTGTTGAGTCGTATCTATTCGTAAATAAGAGTATGGTTTCCTTGTCGCGTCTTCAAAAGCCTCTTGTACATATTTTATTTTTGATGGAAAACATTGTCGAGCCAAATAGGAAATAGAAGAAGCATCTCTAGGGTTTTTAAAAAGAAAAAAATAATGACTATTCAAGGAAATTGTACGATTTCCTTTTAAAAACAGATTCTGAACAATAAAAAACACACTTATGTTCAAATGATGACTATGTTTTGTATACAAAGCATTAGCATCGGCTTTACCAGAAACTTCATCCATGAGATCATCAATTATCAGCCATCGATTTTTACCATCTCTGGGAAAACTCACTGTTATATCTATCATGCCTTCATGAAAAATCACTCCTGATACATCATCAAAGGCTTTTTGGTAGGCTCCATAACAGTAGTGAATCTCTGTCGGTGGAGGGTGTGCTATAGTCTGACTAGCTTCAATCATTCGAAAAATCGCTTGCGTCTTTCCCGATCCAGTTGGTCCTGCAATCATTGCTGTAAAAGGAGATCGCATCCTCGGGTCATAATCTTCAGGTTTCCCATTCATCATAAAAAGATGTTCATCAATCAACAGTAGTTTCATTTATGATTCCAACAGGAGAGTTTCTCGCTTTTTGTATTTTTTCCATAGCTTCTTCATACATACTAAACTCAGTAACACCTCCAAAAGTGGAAAGCCCTACGACAAATACCAAAATTATCATAATTATCAACGCTTTACGCTTCATACTCGGTAAAACATCTATCATATCACGTTCAGTACCATCAATAGTATCAACTTCATTCATCGGTCTCATCTCAACATCATCCTCTGTCGACATCTTAACTTCCAATAACCATACAATCTTATCACGTTTTCATTTATATACAATGTTAAAACTATCAAAAAAATCAAATGCCATACATGCAAAATCTATATGCCATATAAGTTCAAAATAAGTAAAAAAATAATCAAAAACTCAAATGCCACTTAAATGCCACTCAAATGTCACTCAAGTACCCCTCAAATGAAATACAATATAAACTCGGCGAATTCATCCAACGTCGTAACCCATTGCATAACCTCCAAGGTCTAATCCACAAAAAAACACTTGGTAGGGAGATCTGCTCATATATTACTACTATTATCCGGATAAGTTGCGACGATATAAGTTATTGTAGTGGTATCAGGAAAAGTTTGTTGTAAAAACAACGAGAAAGTAACGAGTAAACTATCGTCTATCCATCCGATGGAGTCTTTAGTATTTTCAAAACAATTCCGGTTTTTTTTCATTTCTCTTTTTTCATTATAAATAGTATTTGTTACATATCTGTTGTTTGTTACTCAACACATTATTTATATACAATATAAGTAGTAGCTTCAGTTATTACTCAAGTTGAAGTTTTTGTTGGAAAGTTCTTTCCTTCTGACCTAGTTTGTTGTTATTCTAAAATAAAAATGATAATGCTTTGTAGCAAAAAATAAAAAAGACTTGTGTTTCAATTTTTTTCAATATGCATCTGCACTTGAATAGATTACAATTGAAATAAAATGTGAATACTTACATCACAAATGAAGACTTGTCTTTCTTTGAATTAGATGAATGATATTCATAGTTGTTTGAACTTAAGTTGCTCTCTATAGAATTCGGATGAAGAAGGAGTACTTTTTAATTTTAAAACCCTGAAATAATAATAATAATAAAATATATAATTAAAATTTACATACAACATTTTTGATGACTTAAATAGTACATAATAATGTTTTTTCAGAAAATGTCTTCACATTTGAATTGATTACAATTGAAACAAAATTTAAATACTTACGTCACAAATGAAGGCTTGTTTTTCTTTGAATTAGATGAATTATACACATAGTTGTTTGAACTTGAGCTGTTTCCTATAGAATTCAGGTGATGAAGAAGGAGTACTGTAGTAGATGATGATGTAGTAGATCTTGTTCCTTCAGTTACTAATGTTGAAGTGAATGCTTTCTGCATGAAAACAGTGCTTCTTATATATATATATATCTCCTCTCTCCTCTCCCCTCTCTCTCAAGATACCATATGAGTTAGAACTATGTAAAAAAACTATCAAAACTTAAATGCCATACATTCAAAATCTAGATGCCATATAAGTTCCAATCAAGTAAAAAAATTATCAAAAATTAAATGCCACTTAAATGCCATACAATATTAACTCGGCGACTCTAGTCAACGCCGTAACCCATTGCATTAACCCTGGAATGTAATCCACAAAAAAACACTTGGTAGGTAGATCTGCTGATATATTACTATTAACGCGCAATGAAAATGACAAGTTCAAATGTTAATATTTTAGTGATCATCAGCTCTTGTTATCTATAGTAACTCATCATTCCTATAGTTGTATATGACTTTTGTCTAAAAGCATACGTCGACATCGCTGAAGTAACCACAGTATGTTATCATAGAAATAACATTTCACTGGTATTATACATTTGCTAGCTAAGCAGTTGAGCAACATTAGTTTAAGATTCACATAGCTTAATCAGAACATTGCTAACACGTGAAAACAGCATTCATAACGTGAAAACCTAACGAAATATCTCCATGTAAAAAATGTAAGTTTTTCGTGCGAATAAAAAATGTTCTTTATTCAGAAAAACTCGCGGATAAAACAACAATCTTTCTCTGGAAAAATTTGTGCAGAAATCTTTTGTAATAACTACAGATTTCCCCGTGTAAAAAACATTTTCCATGTGAGGAAAGTTGAATAGTATAAAGAGGGTAAAAAAACAACCTTTTTGTCGTTTGAAAAAAACACATTCATCACACAGAAGAACAACTTTATTCTCGCAAAAAAAACTTTATAATATATACTGTTTTTCGCGTGAAAAAGCTATTTCACACAAGGACTTTTCTATAATAAAAAGAAGTTTTCGCGCAAAAAATGCTGTTTTTTGCGCGAAGAAAACAACACTTTCTCTCTGAAAAAACAACATCACTCAGCGCTGATGATAACTAGCGAACTATTTCTACCATTCAGTGTAAAATTAACTAAACTGTTACAAATAGTATATTAAACTCTTATATACTCTATGCACAATTAGACTAAAAATTCTTGGTACAAAATCCAACCTCATTTTTTATAAACACGTGTAAATAGATAAAGAGCTATCTTCTTTTGTACATACTTTTGAACTCATGATAGAAGTATCACATGCTTATCAATACACGTACCAAACACTTGGTGCACACAAAAAGGTACCAATAGGGACCAGGAGAACCTCCGCTAACAAATCAACATACTACACAATAAATACCAAGCATTCTAAACACCTGGTGCACGCAAAAAGGTACTTCCTAGGTTTTCGTGGTAACTAGTGCCTACTCAAGTGTATCTGAAACCAGGAGAACCTTCTCCTTAGACTCCATGACAAAGATTTGTTCCTATATTGCCACTGGCGTAATAAATCTCACCATCAACTGTGTAGAGGTAGCCAAGGTGCTGGTAATGATCCGTGTCCTCAGTTCCCTCATACTTCTTTTGATGACAGTATCCACTGTCCCACCTACTGCTCGTGTACCTGCAGTAGGTGGGACAGTATCCACTGTCCCACCTACTGCTCGTGTACCTGCAGTAGGTGGTACAGTATTCACTGCCCCACCTACTGCTCGTGTACCTGCAGCTACAGAAAACCCGCATATAGTGCTGATGCATGTGTACCGAGAGTTGTCTCATGTTCCGGCAGAGAACTTGCAGTTGAGGAAGATCCTGCGCCGTGCTTTAGCTAGCTGATCTTGGATGGTTCTCTCCGTGTTGGGAGTAGTCCACTGAAAAAGCCGTCGAGTGATTGGGGACTTTTTCCCCTTCTGATGAGGAGCTACTACTTCCTCTGTGATGATAGGTGAGACAGCATGGGAGGGGGCAACGTCCACCAAACGGCCTACAGGTTGTTAGTCGAGGTGGGATGACTCGCTCACAGGCCGGGGGGGGGGTGAAAGATTGATAGACACAGGGATGTTGGCAGGAGTGTCTATGGGGTTGGCTGCAGGCATCCGTGTTGGCACCAGAGCGATCACAAAATCTGGCCTGCCGGGTACTGTAGAACCAGGGAGGTGGATACAGCTCTCACTGTCAACGGTGGTTTGGTGAGTGGGAAAAGGAGGGGCTAACCGGCTTAGCGAGTTCCTTTGTCTTTACCAGGCACTATCTTGTCCATCGATTGCCGCTGTTCATGGGTAACCATACCGGGAGGTCTGGTACTCGTAGATGGTTTTGTAGTGATCGTCATGGTGCTGGAGCTCTGTTCCATAGAATCCTGTGCTGATGCAGTTACACGCGTCATCTGGTGGGGAGAAATGGCAGGGTTAGAAATGGCGGCTGTAGACTGGTTAACACTCTGACTGGAGGTAGTGTTTTTAGCCAGCACGATCGCTATCGAAGCAACTACAAAGATGGTGAACCTTTTAGATGTTCCTTTACACCTTACCAATTGTAAACACTGCTCATTAAACAAACCTATTATCATTACCCGGTATGTCCACAAGATGTCCACCCTGCCCCCTATCCTTCACCCCCTCGCCCATCGTTTTGTAAAACTCCTGAAAACATAAATAATCAACAATGTAAATGTCCGCTGATGAAGAGACCCTTGACAATGCTAAAGTCACCTATCAAAACACTGCACAAAAGCAGGTAAAATTTCAACTTGTCTTTAAAACCCCCAAATCACCACAAAACTAAAAATATCCAGGCATGGAAATATCACCTGATACAGCCCTCCATTTGACCTCAATGTGTCCACTCACAGTGGTTTTAAATTTTGATGAGCATTTTAAACGGTGTTTCCCCAGAGACACCCCCCCCCCCCCCTCGGGCCACATTTTTAATAAAAACACCCTCAAACTCAGCTATAGCTTCATCCCCAACGTCAAAGCTGAAATCCGTGGGCAAAATAATTTGTCTGTTTTTATCGACTCCTTTTTATTGCATATATAAATTTTGTGCTTTGTTTTTCCATGTTTGTATACTCGCTTTTGGTTATACATTTTCACTCTAGGCGGTTTTGTTACCTACCTTTGTTGAGGTCTGTTTATGCTCTTCAACTGAATATTGTAGTGAGATGTGACAAGCCTCATGAACATTTGAGTAGAAATGAATCAGCTTGTGTGTGTGATGAAGGGTTTGAAAGAAATTCAGCAAAAGGCTGTGTATGTAAGTATCGGATGTGTGTTAGTTGCTAAGTACTCATGTGACTTGAGATTGTTGAAAAACAATTTGTTTGATTTTTGTATGTATATTTGTTTAAACTCAAGTACCAGTGTTAACTTTGGCATGAAGAGTTGTAAAAATCCATTGATTGGCCAGTAAATATTGCCAATACTACTAATGTTCTTTAGTGTCAACAAACAAATAATCGAGTAGAAAGGGCCGTGTTGTTGTAACTGAATCCATAATGTTTAGGAAATGTATTTTTTTTAAAGCGGAGATGAGTATGATTGATTATCTTTTGGTGTTTGTTACGATCAAAAATTGTCACTTTTGAAACTTAAATTTGTAGAGATGTAGTTTGTCTCGTAATGTTATGACTAAGGAAAGAGTATTCACCTTCATTTTGCTGAAACACAATCATGGTTCAGCACCTGCAATTGGATCAATAACTGTATAATGCCAGATTTTATCAAAAAAATTATTCTTTTTTTATTAGAGCCACATAACAAAATTTCTATTGCGCAAAAGTTGTATTGTAGCCATTATTTTTATTGATGCCATTTAAGCTGAGCCCAAATAAAAAGTTGCCCAACCGTTGCCTAGGCACTAAGGCTACAAAAAGTTGGTCTCCAAAAGTAAATCAAACTCAAGATGATTTTGTCATAGCTGGAAATTGTCCAAAAACTTAGAGCAGGTAAAAACATTAACTTTTAAAGTCAATGTAGTTGATTGGCCTGTGGTAGTTGGATAACACCAGTTTATTTGTGAATATACCAATAAACTTTCAGCCTAACTGATCTAATCAATTAACCTCCTGCAAGCACTTCAATCTCAATATGTTTCATGTTATCACTTTATCACCATAAAAGATAACCTCTCCATTGAGCTTAGGCCACACCTAGTTGGTCTTTAGTTCTGCATGACCTTTTCTCAAAAACTTTGGTGACGCACGCGGCTATTTATTTTTAAAATGAATTGCTCAATCATTGAGGGCTATCTGTATCAAAAACTATTTTCAAGTTTCCAAAACTTTGGTAAAGGAGGCAGGTCTTTAAGTTTTGCTGTAGTTATTTTGGAAAGAATAGCCTTACTAATATGCCCATTCTCTGACTTAGCGAGTGAATTAAATGACAAGAGAGGTTGTTGTAAAAGTTGGGCTTGTACTCTTTCAAATGTATATAGACTGTTTTTTGTGCCATAGTTTCGGCCCTACCATTTAATCATGATTGGTAAGCTATGTTTTTGGCTTCCGTGTTTGTGTCATTTAAGACTCTGTGGTTGACAAAAACAGCATCACTTTGTGAAGAACTACTAGGTTTGTTCTCCAGTGGTTCATAAACACCAAACATAAAGAGGACCCATTTTTCATCTGTTTTGATCTAGTACAATTCTATCCATCTATAACTGGAGAAACCCTGGAAAACGCCCTATTATTTTCCTCTAAGTACTTTTTATATCCCAGGATAAAATTATGTTGTAAAATATACCAAGAAATCCCTACTTTTTAGCAATGATAAACCACGGACCAAGAAATCATCCAATAATCACTTTGATATAACGAGGGTAGCTTCGATAGCGCCAAAATCTGTTTGTTAGTTGGTTTCATGATATTATCTCAGCTAGCCACCTTGTACGCTAATTTAATCGGCCTCTACATAGATGATGGCTTAGCAACCTTCAATGCAATACCTCACAAAATAGAAGTGATTAAAAAAACAACATCTGCCAGATCTTTACCAAGTGCAACCTCAAGGTCACTATCGAGACAACTACAAAAATTGTCTACTTTCTAGATGTACCCCTAGACCTTACCAATGGCAAACACTGCCATACAACAAACCTTACACCATTCCCCGGTATGTCCACAAGGTGTCCTCCCGATCCCTCTCCCCCCCTGTCCGTCATACGTAATATCCCTGAAAGCATAAATAAACAACTATCTAAATGTCCGCTGTTGAAGAGACCCTTGACAATGCTAAAGTCACCTACCAAAAGACTCTGAACAAAAGCAGGTAAAATTTTAATATATCGATCAAACCAGCCCAAACCACCACAAAACAAAAAAGATACAGGCATAAAACTATCACCTGATACATCTGTCCCTTGACCTCAACATGTCCACCAACATCGGCTATAAATTCCTATATGCAGTTAAACAGTCTCAGCTATATCCATGAGCACCTATAAGGTACTTTTTTGTAAGCACCAGGTGTTGTAATTTAATTTTAAATATTTATGTTTGAACTAAGTATTTTTTGTGTAGGGTTTTATTATATTGTGAATTTATATGTTGTTTTAGAAGTGTTGAATTGATTAGTTTATAAGCATGGTATGCATTTTTTGTTTTTACCGGGGGTTTGTATTGTGTTTGATTGCAGGATTAACAATGTATAGTTATTGTGAGTTTTGGTACTTGGAAAAAAACTAAGCTGTTTTTTTCATACAATTCCATGCACATACACATTCATTGATGTTCATAAGCATTTATGTTTATGTCCATCTTCATAACGATATCTATGCAGTTTTATAATTATGAATTTGACTGATGACTATCATATTAGAAATATGTATACAGTGACTATTGCAAGAAAGTTAGTTTAAGATAAAGGGTTTTTTCTTTACCAAGTGCTGATAGGTTCGGTTGATACTCCATCGAAAGACACTCGTTTTTTAGCGTAAAAATATATGAGCCCTCCTTTTATTTGATTGTAAGTTAGCATTTTTCTATCTTTTATTAGATAACCACGATTATTTTTCTTTTAACGAAATTTTTGTTCTCAATACATTCAGATGACTGTGTTTGTTTAAGTCATGACTTCGCTCGTTCAAACTTAGGAGCTAAACCTGTTTCCTTTTTCTCCCCGACATTAGTAGGATTTAGAGTTGAGTGTGACAATTCCATCTCCAGTAAACTCCTCTTTGAACAACCCAGGCGTTTTTTTTCCATGGTTTAAAATTTTTTCACAGCGATCACGCATGCTCCATTTTGAATCCATTGTTTCAATCCTTAAAAACTCACCATGTTTGTCACAGTATGGTTGTGAAAACCAATTGACATAATCATTATAAAACTCTCTTTTCATATTTGCAGCAAGAAGAATGTCGTTTTCGCTCCAAAATCTCTTTATAATATATAAGGATTTATGTGTAAAGAAAAGATTTTCTTGAGCAAAGATTTTCATATATATATTTTAATGGGATTTTTGTGCGAAAAAAACATTGTTTACCCCAAAAAACAACATTTTTTGTCGGAAAACTGACAACAATTTTTGCGCGAATAGCGTTGTTTTTTGCGTGAAAAAAGCTGTTTTTGCCCGAAGAATGTTTTTTTCTCTCAAAGAATGTCGTTTTAGTTCAAAAATCACCTTTTAATATATAAGGACTTTCGTGTGACGAAAAAATTTTTTGCACAAAAATCATTGTATATATCATTACGGGCTTTTAGCGCCAAAACAACATTCTTCACACGACGATGAACCACATTCTTCGTGTGAAAACAACAGCATTTTTCGCGCAAAGAGTGTGGTTTGTATATATGAAGATTTTCACGCAAACAAAAAGTGTTTCTTTGCGCGAAAATCCTTGTATATATTCTAAAGAATTTTTCGCGCAAAAAAACAGAAATTTTTGCGTGAAAAGCGCTGTATATCATATGAGGATTTTCGCGCAAAAAATTGCAGCATATATTCTATAAAGGGGTTTTTGCCCGAAGTAAAAACAGTCTTCGCATGAAAGTTCCTCTATAGTTCATAAGCATTTTTGAGCAAAGGCAACTAGTTTATTTTGTAGCATCGGGTCAATCGCTACAACTTTGATTATTTAGGAAGCATTGTTTTTACACAAAAATATACACTCCACCAACAACATCTGAAAAAGCATCATTTACTACAGCATCTACTACTAATACTATAAGGGCTCTCAGCAAATACTGGGAAGACTCTCAGCAGTAGGGTAAAAGTTAATAAATGATTATTGTTTAGCATCAGTTGGTAAAAACCAACTGCTTACATTGTAAAGTGACAGATAGAGTTAACACCTAAGTTTAATTATTTATTTTTAATTGTACTTAAAAAATTCAAAATATAAGAGAGATGTCTTCGTGAAACGTGTTTGACGCGCTCTCAAGTCGACAAAGTTGTTGACAATGACAAAATTGTCATTTTTTTGTCAGAGAAGAAACAAAATTGATTCTAAATAGTTGGTTATTTTTTAAAAAAATAAATATATATTGTTTGATTTGTTTATATTAGTATAAACATTGTTGCTTATTTTTTAGATTACTATGGATGAATTTTTTGAAGCTCTCATTTGCGTAACTCTAACCGAAAGCAGGGTCAAAGCAACCAAACCAATCCCTAAGAGAAAATATCCTGTTGCTAAAGAATCACCAGCAAAAATTTGAGCTCTCCCCAAATTGATTATGACTACAAAACAAGTCAGTGAAGAAAAATATGGTAAGGGAACGTTCTCCAATACGGATAAAGCTCTATAGATGGCTAAGACTCTCGAAGGATGGAAAGCAAGACAATTGCAAAAGATCGGAACTTTTCAAATGTTAACAAACCTTGTTGTCCCAATCATTGTGCCGGTTGTTGCTGTCGATTGCAATACTGGTGTATATGGTGATTACTTCATTTTCACCTACTGTGGCAAGACAGATGTGCGAGAACTTCAAAGAGTAGCTTGTCTGAGTAGAATCGTTGAGAGCGTCAATCTTGCCAAATATCCATTACCTTGTAACGTCATCTACTTGGGTGAGGTGGAAAATCCCAAAAACAAAATTACCACTTGTTACGATCTCAAAGGCATCATCACACAAACCTTAACATTGAGAGAAGTTGCTGCTGAAGCCAAACAATTGAGAATGATGACCAATGATGAGCTCAAACGACGCTTCGACGTCAAATATTTCACTAATTTCAAATAGTGTGTGGATTTTCCTTACATTGACGTTGTTGAAAGAGTCATACCTCAACGGCTTAATGGAGAAGAATCTGTTGTAACTTGCATCCGTTATGTTTTGGATAAAAGTGAAAATAAAGAGATAAGAACACTTCTTTTACTAAACAGATACGTTGAACATGCTACAAAAATGTGCTCTGGGTGTGATGATTCCATCGAAGAAGTTAAAAAAATTTGCTGTAGGTGTGATGATTTACAAAGGAAAAAAAAGAATGCAAATGCAAGTACATACCACAATTTTGTCTTTCTCTCTTGATCCAGCAGCACTGATTGGGAACAAATTTGCTATCAAGCAAAATACAATGAGGAGATATCAAAATCAGATACTAACCCGGATGTTCCTAATTTACTACATGAGGAATCTATCGAGTTCGGAGGGGAACTCAGAGCTGACGATAACTGGTGGATTATTTTTACCATTCATTATGAAACTATCTTCACCATTACAAATACTATATTAGATTTTTATATACTGTGTTCTCTAACTAGTACAAGCATCTTATCAAAACTTAAACTTAGTAATAATTATTATATACATTTTACCCATTGTGTTTTACCTATTATACAAATAAACTATAGCAGAACACAATACAAACATTTAATACTTTGTCTTGTATAGTAAAGTTATACAATAATACAGCACTTTCTTATTATACAATACTCTGTAATAAAACTATACCAATAATTATACAATGTTAATCCAACAATCAAACTCAATACAAACCCCCAGTACAAACAAAACATACATACCATGTTTATAAACTAATTAATCCCGTGCATCTAAATCATCATACGAATCACAATATAAACAAATGCTACACAATAAATACTTAGCAAACATTCAAAGTTATAACACCTGGTGCACACAAAAAGGTACTTCACAGGTTCTCATGGTAACTGGTGCCTACTAAGTGACATTTAAAACCAGGAAAACCTTGTCCTTAGACTCCATGAAAAAGATATGCTCCTGTATTACTACTTGCATGCCCCATGTCATAGCTGTAATATCTGGGTCAAATAATAAACAATACCAACAACACGCCCGCTAACAAATGCAACTGCAGGAATAACTCCGAGTGTTCTCTGGGAGGTAATTGCCAAATTAAGAGCATAATATACCAGGTCATGGTTGCGTCTAACAACCTTGAATAGCTGTATGTAAGTCTAACTGAACGAGAATTTAACACCCGATATAAAAACCATAAAACCTCTTTTGACCTTGCCAGCAAAAGAAACTCTACTGAGCTGAGCTAACATAAAGACTCATCCACCCACATAAACAACAAGTGGATAATTATATCCAATGCAAGAGCGTATCAAACGCATGAAAAATGTCACTTTTGTACAGCTGAGAAGTTTATAAATATTATCCAACCAGAGTTGTCATCCCTTCATAGCAGAAATGAAATTGTCAGCACCGGCCGGCATTTGTTTGTTTGTTTGTTTGTTTTATTTTCATCATGAATTGTTGCTAAACAGTGAGAAAAAAATTGAGCAGTGATGAGGGTCCGTGTGCGCAGTAGCATAGCTAATTGAGGCGCTGGACCCATTTGACAGCTAGAAAACAATTTACAGAAGCAAGAAGCCACTACATGGAAACAAGTAGGTGTTGCCTTAAGGCCGCTTTAAATCTTGATGTTGAAACCATCACCCGCAGCCCCACAGGCAGCGAGTTCCATACATCAGCAGATTGGTAGGTGACCTGCCTTTGGCCACAGGCAGAAGAGGAGACTGGGTACGGCAAAGAATATTGGGAGTGTCGGGTATTATAAGAGTGGGCTGGTGATGATATTAAGCTATAGTGTTTATAAGCAAGCAAACCTAGCCGGTAGTAGTAATATATGAGCAGATCTCCCTACCAAGTGTTTTTTTGTGGATTAGACCTTGGGGTTGAGACAATGGGTTACGGCGTTGGATGAATTCGCCGAGTTTATATTGTATTTTACTTGAGGGGTACTTGAGTGGCATTTGAATGGCATTTAAGTGGCATTTGAGTTTTGATTATTTTTTTACTTAATTTGAACTTTTAAATTTTGAATGTATGGCATTCAAGTTTTGATAATCTTGTACATAATTATATACATAACTTTAACTCATAGAGCATCTAGATTTTGAATGTATAGCATTTAAGTTTTGATATTTTTTTGTAATTCGACTCATTATATCTACATTGAATAAATACAGTAATTAAAAATGAAACAATATGTGAATATATACATTTATTGTGCAATAAGTAGGGAAAATTTCATATAATATAGCTAGAGTCAGTAAATATTAAATAATACCAAACACTACAACTTGTGATGACAATCAATGCATAAGCTTTTACTAAAAACTATCTTGAAAACCTTCAAAACATGATCCCAAATGGAAAAAAAATGGATAAAGTTAGATATTCATCTATTTGTTTACATCTACAAAAAAGAGGTATTTGGTGAAATATTTTTTCGATTTATTCAATTTTCATTAATTTTTTACAAAAACAAATCATCCTCTAAATGGTTAAATTTCATCTAATTGTACAAATTTACAAAAAAAACAGGGTATTTGGTAAAATATTCTTTCATTTCATTAAATGTTCATTATTTTTTTGCAAAAAAGAAATCACCCTTTAAATGGTTAAATTTTATCTGTTTGTATATCTTTACAAAAAAACAGGGTATTTGGTAAAATATTTCCTTTACTCTATTCAATTTTCATTAATTTTTTCAATAATTGCTTAAATATACATTATTCACTATTTTCTTATTCTAATTGTATAAATTTACAAAAAAACAAGGTATTTGGTAAAATATTCTTTCATTTCATTAAATCTTCATTATTTTTTTTGCAAAAAAAGAAATCATCCTTTAAATGGTTAAATTTTATCTGTTTGTATATCTTTACAAAAAAACAGACTATTTGGTAAAATATTTCCTTTATTCTATTCAATTTTCATTAATTCTTTCAATAATTGTTTAAATATAAATCATTCATTATTTTCTTATTATTAGGTGAGCAACCTATCATACAAAATTAGTTTCTTGAGTGAGGGTTTATCCTGCATTTTCCTTTTGAATTTTTTTCAAAAATTTACCATTTTTTTCAAAAACAATCATTTATATATACAATTTCCATTATTTTTTAAACAGAACAATTCCTATCTCTGAGAGGTTGGAGATATTGGGGTAGAAAACTTAGACATGATGATGAGAAGGCTATGGATTTTCCCGTTTAAGAACAAACCATTTTCGATGGCAATTTCAATTCGGAAAACTAAAACAATGCAACTTGTTTTTCAAAATGCAATCATCAGAAAGCTTTTGTCATGATGAGGAGGAGGCTATGGATTTACCCATTCAAGAACAAACCATTTTCGATGGCGACTTCAATTCTAAAAACGAATTAGAACTGAAGCATGTAGTATTACGTAATCATTTTTTTTTAAAGAAGAACAATCCATTTTTGATAGCAACTTTAATTCTAAAAACTAAATCAATGTAACTTTTTTATTCTTTGTCTCCCATGAAATTGTTCAAAACGAATTAGAACTGAAGTATGTGGTATTACATGATAATTTTTTAAAAAAACACATCAAAATCGACAAATTACTCCTCTAGATAGTTCAAGTTTACAATATTTGAGAATTAATCACAATAGAAACATTAAGCCTACTTGATAAAAAAGAATTTGACTGTTAAATTTAACTAATTGATTCAATGTTATTATTTGGATCTTTTGAAAATAAACATTTCAATGAAAACATCATATTTAGTCTTTGACACACTTGAAACCATTTTCCAGTAAATTTTACCAACAATATTTCAGAAATTTTTACTAGATATTTACAAAAAAAATGAGGTATTTTGGTAAAATATTCTTTTATTACATTCCTTTTTAATTTTTTATGTTTTAAAACAGGGTTTTATTACAAATTTTTTTGTTTTTTCAACTTTTTAAAAAAATAATCATTATAATATATAGTTTTCGATATTTTTTTAAAAAAATAAATATATATAGCGATTTTCACTTTATATTCTTTTATTCCATTCAATTTTCAATAATTTTTTGAGTGAGGATTTTGTCCTACACCTTCCTTTTAAATTTTTTTATTTTTTTAAAAAATAATCATTGAAATATATAGTTTTCGATATTATTTTAAAAACAATGTATATATATATAGAGTTTTTCATAGTATTTGGGAAAAAAATTTTTTATTTCATTCAATTTCCAATAATTTTTTGAGTGAGAATTTTATCCTACACAATCCTTTTAAATTTTTTATGTTTCAAAACAGAGCTTTATTACATTTTTTTGAACTTTTTAAAAAATAATCATTGAAATATATAGTTTTCGATATTTTTTGATTTTTTTGTACTTTTTAACTTTTTTGAAACTGTCAAAAAATCACCAAATTACCTCTCTAGATGAATAAAATTTACTTTTTTAAAAAATAATCATTGAAATATATAGTTTTCGATATTTTTTGATTTTTTTTGTACTTTTTAACTTTTTTAAAAACTGTCAAAAAATCACCAAATTACCTCTCTAGATGAATAAAATTTACAAGTAAATAATTGTAATAGAAAATACCATATCTAGTTTTTACATTCATAAAACTGTTTTATAGTAAATTTTCTGTAATACAAACTACTATAGCTTACGATATCAATGGTTACAAAGCGCTTTTCTTGAACAATATCTTTCTCGATATTCTTCTGGTATATTATTAGACCCAGGGAGGAACTCTTGTATTCCGTATTCTCTGTGATCCAATAATTGACTAAAATACAAAATTTATTCATTATATAAATAAATTTTACCGAATTTAAATTTTACTCTAGCTACATTAGATAGTTTACATTTTATATATAACAGGAAAATAACTCACTGAGTTACATCATTCAGCTCAATATTTCTTAGGGAAAGTTCTTTACTCTGTTTTCTTTTTACGATATAATGGACTAAAATAAAAAATGATGTATTAGTATAGTATGATTAAAATTAATGTAAAATAAATATAAACTTTCGTTATTTTTTCAACTTCTATGTAAAAGAAATACACTGATTACACACGAAAAAGTCCTTTTTTTTCATTTGGTGTGATTTTTTTTCAACTTCTAGCTAAAAAAATACACTGATTACACAAAAAACCCTTTTTTTTAATCCAAAATATATATAATTTAAAAATGTTTTACAAAAAAATGTATATGAATTGATCATTTATGTGAAAAACTAAACATTTTTGTAAAATAATTATAACCTTTTGTTATTTTTTAAACTTTTATGTAAAAAAAATACACTGATTGCACAAAAAAATCCTTTTTTAATCCGAAATAGATATAATTTAAAAATGTTTTACAAAAAATGTTTATGAATTGATCATTTATGTGAAAAACTAAACATTTTTGCAAAATAATTATAACCTTTTGTTATTTTTTAAACTTTTATGTAAAAAAAATACACTGATTACACAAAAAAGTCCTTTTTTTAATCCGAAATATATATAATTTAAAAATGTTTTACAAAAAAAGGTTATGAGTTGATCATTTATGTGAAAAATTGAACATTTTTGTAAAATAATTATCACCTTTTGTTATTTTTCCAACTTTTATGTAAAAAAACACTGATGACACAACAAAATCCTTTTTTAATTCGAAATATATATATAACTTAAAAATTTTTTACAAAAATGTTCACAAATTTATCATTTTAAGGGGTTTTTCATTGTAAGAATACACAAAATTTTCACAAATCAATTTTTTAAAATTATGGTAAAAATTAATAAAACTTACCTATAGTGATATGAATCCCTTGAGTTATAGATTAGCTTCTCGAGAGTTTGTTCTCCACAGCCTTCTTTTTCAGCATCATCGAAGTGGTTGAGAAAATCCTCAGATTTTGGATTATCAGCCAGTTCCGAGGCTTGGACGAAGCCTTGATGAGCTGCGAGTACACTGATGTTGTAGAAAATTGAATTGTCTGCGTTTCGACTCAGACCCTTGAACAAAATCACTCCAAATCTCTCCGATGTCACAGCAGAAGCTATTTGATGAGGAATGCGCATATCTCCGATCAGTAATTCTTCATCTACAACACTTCTGTATTGAACTAGAAGAGTCTCTTCATTTCCATTCCATCGCCTGTCAGACTTTGTTATAACTTCAGGGTTTTGAAAACATATGACACTATCTGTTGGGAAATCCTGAAGATTAGCTACCTCGAAATAAGCATTGATTTGTCGCATACTTTTTTCTGGTAATACATCAAACGCATTCTTACACCTCAAAGTAGTTCCTGTTTCTGTAGCAGCACGAAAAATTGCTTTTCCAGTCTTTTCAACACCCATGTAGATCAAAACCAGTGGTCTTATTTGCGAAGCTTCATTGACAAGTAATCCCGCCGCTAATGGAATAGTGCTCTTCACTCTAACTACCTTTCCATCCTTTTTATAGTTGTATATGATGGTGCAGTTCGTTTCATCATGGAGCTCAACGGTTAACACCTGCATAACTGTAGGTATTGGTAAATCTTCAACTTCGACTATGTTTTCAATGTTTCTTCTGGAAGCTGGAGATAGAGTACTTAACAGAGAGGCGCTTTTGATGATGAGAGTTGCCAGAGTATTCAGACTGGCGCTTTGAAAGGGGATCATAGTGCGTTGAAGAAGTACATTGTCATCAATCACCTTATCTTGTGAAGGTTTTGGTTCTTTATTCTTCAGTTGTTTTGATATGATTTGTGTCGACATTCTAAAAGATAAAGTAAAAATCCATGTTATGATTTCTTTTTCAAACCAATTTGAAGATATATATACATATATATATATATTTACTCAATATCATACCACTGTTAGTATCTAAATCGATAAAAATTAAATTTATACTCAATCAAGTTGACTTACCTCCAAACAGAAAAGTCCTTCTAGCAGTTGTAGTAGATGATGTTGTAGTAGATCTTGCTCCTTCAGTTGCTAATGTCGAAGTGACTGCTTTCTGTGTAAAAACAGTGCTTCTTATATAGCTGAAATCATGCCATTTATCATAAGGTTAAATTAATGAAACATTGTTTCTACGGAAGAACACCAATGCTTTCGCGGGAATAATTAATTTATTTTCACGCGAATACAAACCAATGCTTTCGCGGGAATAAACATTTTATTTTCACGCGAATGGAAACTGTTGCTTTCGCGGGAATGAATACTTTATTTTCACGCGAATACAAACCAATGCTTTCGCGGGAATAAACATTTAATTTTCACGCGAATGGAAACTGTTGCTTTCGCGGGAATGAATACTTTATTTTCACGCGAATACAAACCAATGCTTTCGCAGGAATAAACATTTAATTTTCACGCGAATGGAAACTGTTGCTTTCGCGGGAACGAATACTTTATTTTCACGCGAATACAAACCAATGCTTTCGCGGGAATAAACGTTTTATTTTCACGCGAATGGAAACTGTTGCTTTCGCGGGAATGAATACTTTATTTTCACGCGAATACAAACCAATGCTTTCGCGGGAATAAACATTTAATTTTCACACGAATGGAAACTGTTGCTTTCGCGGGAATGAATACTTTGTTTTCACGCGAATACAAACCAATGCTTTCGCGGGAATAAACATTTTATTTTCACGCGAATGGAAACTTTTGCTTTCGCGGGAATGAATACTTTATTTTCACGCGAATACAAACCAATGCTTTCGCGGGAATAAACATTTAATTTTCACGCGAATGGAAACTGTTTCTTTCGCGGGAATGAATACTTTATTTTCACGCAAATACAAACCAATGCTTTCGCGGGAATAAACATTTTATTTTCACGCGAATGGAAACTGTTGCTTTCGCGGGAATGAATACTTTATTTTCACGCGAATACAAACCAATGTTTTCGCAGGAATAGAAAATTTATTTTCACGCGAATGGAAAGCGTTGCTTTCGCGGGAATGAAAATTTTATTTTCACGCGAATACAAAGCAATGCTTTCACGGGAATCAATATTTTATTTTCACACGAATGGAAACAGATGCTTTCGCGGGAATAAATATTCTATTTTCACGCGAATACAAACCAATGTTTTCGCGGGAATAAATAATTTATTTTCACACGGATGGAAACCCTTGCTTTCGCGGGAATGAAAATTTTATTTTCCCGCAAATACAAACCAAAGCTTTCGCGGGAATCAAAACTTTATTTTCACGCGAATGGAAACCGTTGCTTTCGCGGGAATCAATACTTTATTTTCACGCGAATGGAAACCGTTGCATTCGCGGGAATAAATATTTTATTTTCACGCGAATACAAACCAATGTTTTCGCGGGAATAAATAATTTATTTTCACACGGATAGAAACTGTTGTTTTCGCGGGAATAGAAATTTTATTTTCCCGCGAATACAAACCAAAGCTTTCGCGGGAATCAATACTTCATTTTCACGCGAATGGAAACCATTGCTTTCGCGGGAATAAATATTTTATTTTCCCGCGAATACAAACCAAAGCTTTCGC
Organism: Cryptosula pallasiana; assembly: GCA_945261195.1. Taxonomy (NCBI): domain Eukaryota; kingdom Metazoa; phylum Bryozoa; class Gymnolaemata; order Cheilostomatida; family Cryptosulidae; genus Cryptosula; species Cryptosula pallasiana. Next base: position 2,059,468 of record OX183131.1, on the reverse strand, counting down.
GGGAATCAATACTTCATTTTCACGCAAATGGAAACCGTTGCTTTCGCGGGAATAAATATTTTATTTTCACACGAATACAAACCAATGTTTTCGCGGGAATAAATAGTTTATTTTCACGCGAATGGAAACCGTTGCTTTCGCGGGAATAAATATTTTATTTTCACGCGAATGGAAACCGTTGCTTTCGCGGGAATAAATAATTTATTTTCACGCGAATAGAAACCAATGCTTTCGCGGGAATAAAGAATTTATTTTCACGCGAATAGAAACCAATGCTTTCGCGGGAATAAATAAGCTATTTTCACGCGAATGGAAACCGTTGCTTTCGCGGGAATAAACAATTTATTTTCACGCGAATACAAACCAATGCTTTCGCGGGAATGAAAGATTTATTTTCACACATTCACCTATATAAGAGACAACGGTTTCAGACAGAAAGCATCCAGTTCAACAACAGTGAGCAAAGGAGCAACATCTATCTACTACATCTTCCATTGCAACTACTAAGAGTTCTCTCTTCATAAAGGTAAAACTTAAATTCAAATATTTCCGCTAGCTAACACAACTATCTGAAGGCTTTATGACATATCTATCTTTAAATTGGTTATAAAGAATTGAACCAATTTTTTCTGTTTTTTTCAGAATGAATACTCAAGTCGTAGAAAGTCAACCATTGTATCTAAAGTCGGAATCTCAGCCTGATGAAAAGGTAAGAATTAATAAAAAATACTATTTAACACCTGTTGAACACCTTTAATTATTTTAGTTATCTAATTATCGCTTGTATTTTAGAACAATGCAACAACAAATCCAATCTACTTAAAGGACTTCCTTCCAGAAATGTATCATAACTATGTGATAAATAATGATGTTGTTGAAGAAAAAGCTGTAGAACGTTTGACATTTCAAGTTATAATATTCTGTATAACTCAACACATGATGAGTATGGGGATGTGTTGTAAGAAACGTGATATATCTACAGAACGTTTTGATGACATTATAAAAAACGGTTTCGAAATCGTTTTGTCAATGGTGGAAGTCGTTAATATTAATAATTTTTTAAAAGAAATTGAAAGAAGTGCTTGGAATCAAATAGTTTTCAAAAAATTATACAACATGACATGGAACAAAAAAACTTTTTATAAATTCGGAAAGCATATTTATAATTATGTCCATGTAGATAAAGCTCTATCCTCTTCTGTAGGTATTTTAGAATTAATGTTGGAAGCGTTTCATACATATTTATGAAAAATTTTTAGTTGTTTCTTATTATTTTACAATATTTTGTTCAAACTATTATATTTTATTTCTTACCAATTTAGATGTTAAAAGCGGTATGATATTAAGTAAATACATATATATATATTTGAATGCATCCTTTGTTGTCTGTCTCCACATCCCAATAGTTTAATAAGCACATTCTCAATCTACCATAACTCTATGATCTTAACTGCTTTTGGCATAAATACATATATATATATATATATAAGACACTCTAAGTAATAAATACACTCTTAGCCACTCATGCAAATATTACCCTTTTATTTTTAGAATGTTATGGATGCTCTTTCTGAAGAGCTCCTTAGCACAGATCCATATCCAACAGAAAATAAAATGAAAAACGGCAAAACAACTCCTAAGAGAAGGAAAACTGCTCCAAAAAAGCGAATAGTAAGGAAACGAAAACAAACAGTGAGAAAACAAACTACTTCCGTTGATAAGCAAACAATGGAGAGCGCAGCTATAACTCATTTAACAGTTGAATGTCTCAACGAAAGGAGAGCTAGGGAATTAGAAAAGTCTAAAGGTTCTCAAGTGATTGACTCACCAAAAGTTCCGATTTGCAAAACATTTGAAGATCTCCCTATCCCAAGCATTATGCGAGTGACTGGTGTGATACATCCATCAAGTAAGGAGAAGTGTAGATATTCTCAAGTACACTACCATGATCCTTCAGATATAAATGAACTCGAACCCAAAATACTCCTCTGTCCAGTTGAAATAGCTAAAAACTTCAACTGTGATAATTACCCCCCTCCGTTTAACGTTGTATATTTGGGTAGAAAGGGAAAACCAAAAAATAAAAACGTTCTTTGGTATGATGTCAGACGTGTTAGCAGACATCCTCTAAGCAAAAAGAAAGCTGAAGAGGAATCACTATATTTTAGTACATTGACTAAATGTCAGCTCAAACGCTTCTTGAACATCAACACCCTCAATAGTTTTCAACCCGGCGCTATTTTTCCTTACCAAGATGTTGTTGATAGATTTGTTCCTCATCGATTTAAAGGAGGGCAGTCGAATGTAATTTGTATCCGTTATAGCATTGAACAATGTGGAGAAACGCTGTTGAAGACGCTCGCCATACCAGACAAATATGCTTCAGAAGCTAACAAATATACTCCAGGTGTGATGATCTACAGAGGAAAAACAACCCACGGAAAATTTAAGACAGAATACGATCTTTCATTTTGCTCTCCATACTGTCTCGGTCGAATGTATTGGAAACAATATTGTGATCAAGCAAAGCACAACAAAACAATATTAGAAATTGATGATGATGATGATGAACTTGAAGATTTTCTATGTGGAGACTTTGATGATTTTGAGACAGGATATGTTGCTGAAAAAAAATGATGAGTGTTTTAGCGATGGATAGTCTCTAATTCAAAAAACAAGTTGGATAATGTGACTTGGTGAGCCATTTCCCTTTTCTATATAATGTAAACTATCCAATGTAACTAAAGCTATAATTCAATTTCATGTAATTATTTTAAATTTTTTCCCTACTTATTACACAATAAATGTATATATTCACATATTGTTTCATTTTTAATCACTGTATTTATTCAATGTAGATATATCTCCTCTCTCCTCTCTCCTCTTTTTATCTCTCCTCTCTCTCAACATACTCTCTCCTCTACCAAATACTCCTCTCTCCTCTCTTGCAGTTATTTCCCAAATACTGTAGATTTTAACCATCTAGAGGTCTAATTTGATAATTTTCCAACATATTTTATAGCATTTAATATACTTATTATGTAATAAATGTATATTATTCAATGTAAATGTAAATATATCCATAAATATGTACATAATTATCCATATATACATAAATGTATAAAAACTAAAAAAAATCTCTCCTCTCTCTCTCCTCTCTCTTCTCTCCTCTCTCATCTCTCCTCTCTCCTCTCCCCTCTCTCCAGAAGATTTTCCCTACTTATTATGTAATCAGGTATATAATCATATAATTTTCATTTTTGATCAATATATTTGTTCAATGTAGATATATCTCCTCTCTCTATGTAGATATAAATATACCCATAAATATGTACATAACTAACCATATATACATGAATGTATAGAAAACTAAAAAATCTCTCTCCTCTCTCTCCTCTCTCATCTCCCATCTCTCCTCTCTCCTCTCCTCTCTCTCTCAAGATACCATATGAGTTCGAGTTATGTAAAAAAGTTATCAAAACTTGAATGCCATACATTCAAAATCTATATGCCATATAAGTTCAAATTAAGTAAAAAACTAATCAAAACTCAAATGCCACTCAAATGCCACTCAAGTACCCCTCAAGTAAAATACAATATAAACTCGGCGAATTCATCCAACGCCGTAACCCATTGTCTCAACTCCAAGATCTAATCCACAAAAAAACACTTGGTAGGGAGATCTGCTCATATATTACTACTGCCGGTGTTTGTATAACAGAGAGATGGGTAAAACTTTTGTCTTTTTGAACAAAGGAGAAGTGTGGGTGTTAGGCTTTTTGTGACAAATCATACGAATAGACGCTTTTGCACTATCAATATTGTGTTTATATATCAAGCTGGAGCATTACCCCATGCCTCAAGACAATACAAAATCTTGCTATTTATCAGGGTGTTATAAAGTAGCAGTAGTGTGCTGCTAGGAAAATGTGTGGATGCTTGATAGATTATTCCAAGGCTTTTGTGTAGTTGATTCTTTAAGTTTAGTACATGGGAAGACCAATTTAGGGTTTTATCTATGGTAACTCCAAGAAATTTTATGGAACTGGCTTCAGCTATTTCAGTATTGCCCATTTTTACTGTGTTGTACATGGTAAATTTATTTTGTGGATTTTTAATAACAATGTAGTTTTTTTTGTCAGTGTTCAGGGTTAACTTATTGTTGTCACACCAGCTTTTGATGTTATCCAGCTCTGCATTTATGGCTTCTGACTCTTGGTTAAGATCTTTACTAGTTATAAATAAGTTTGTATCATTCTAATAAATCTACCATCAGCAGGGCATAGCTCTTTGATTACAGATTCGCCTGATGCCTGTGCTAAATTACTATACCATCTAGTTAGATACCACAATCCTCTAGCATACCACTATTGGTATTCTGAGCTTCCTGGCCTTTTTATACAGTGCAACCCATAAAAGTATAGATAGAGGCCTAGGTTTTGCTCAATTTTTGTGTGGCGACAATACACCTACTCCAGGTTTCTGTCTGGGGTTTACAATGATTAACATATAAAAAATTGTTAGTGTTAAGAAATTTTTTTTAAATTTTATAGGGCAAACTTTTATTAAATTAATATTTTATTTAACTCGAAATGAAATTGAGCAGTTTTGTGGGTACCTCACTCACCCTGCAAAACAAGAATAAGATAACAAGAATTTTATAACAATATTTTTATTTTACCAATTGTGTTGGATAACGAGTTTGTGTGTTATAGGAAGTTCAAGGTTAACATAGGTTCTATCTGTGTTGGTGTAACCAGGGATTACGGGTGCCTACACGGACTGCGGGAACTTAGGCTTACTTGAGGAGACCCGGATGACCTACGTCATCCTCAAGAGCGCGGCCTTCTTGAGTTGCTAGTTGATGGTGAGTAGACGTGTTTTCCTTGTGTCTCTTCGTACCCTTCATCTAACATGGCGCAGTCGGCATAGAACTTGGTGATATTGCTGTTGAATATTATTGGAATTATTTATTGGTGCAAGGGAGGTGTGTGAGTGGCTTTTGGTGCCGTGTGGGCACTAAAAGAGAGAGGTGTAGAGGTGCGTGGGTCCTCCGTGGTGTGTGTGGGGATAGAGGTGTGTGTAGAGGAGAGGTGTTGGGTATTTCAGAGCTGTGTCAGCTCTCCGTGTTCGGTGTTTAGGTGTTTAAAGGGATATTGGTGCAGTGTTAATTATTTTTGGTGAAGTGGTGATTTGGTGTTGTTGTTAATTATTTACTGGGATAAAGGTACAGTGTTTATTATACGTGGTGTTAAGTATTTATTTGTGGCGTTGTGGTTGATTATTTACCGGGATAAGGGTACAGTGGAGTTATTACGTGACATTGTGGAATATTATTGTGTTGTGTTTAATTGTGCAGCAGTGGATAAGGGTACAGTGGAGGTAATACGTGATATTGTGGATATTATTGTGGTGCATTTAATTGTGCATTGGTGGACAAGGGAACAGTGGATATATTTTGGGATATTGTGAATTGTTATTGTTGCTATTGTTGTGTTGTGCATTGGCTATTACTGTGGTGGAGAGGTGCTACTGTATTGATACAATCATACAGATATTGTTGGGTGTTAACTGTGTTAATTAATTATAAAAGGGATGAATAGGAGACTTGACTTGTCGTCATTTCCGAAGCTAAGGTTAGCGGGTAGCAATGTGTCTGAGGAATTCAACAATTGGTTGACTCAGTATAAGGTGTCTGCTGAGGTAGCAGCTTTAACTTTGGGTACTGAGAAGGTGGAAATTCATGGAGATGAGGTTGTTGTAGATGTGTTTAGAGGTAGAACTAAACTACTAGCCTTATTGAGTGCTATAGGTAGTGATGGTATAGGGATATTGCAGTCACTGGGATTTGATTTAAATGACCAAACTGATGGTGGGTTTGATAGGGCAATAGATTTGTTAAAAGGCCACTACGACCGTAGTGAAAGTGTCTATGTTAAGACAATGAGGTTCGTGACAGTGTCACAGGCTTGTGGGGAAGACGAAAGGGAATATTTACTCAGAGTTGAGAAATTAAGTAGGGAAATGGATTTTGGGCATAACAATGATGAGCTAAGGCAACGTTTTTCAGTTGCTCTGGCAGTCAATGGTTTAAGGGATTCATCTGTGCGTAAATTGCTTATGCAAGAGACCACGCTTAGTTGGAGAGATTTAGGTACAAAATTGGCAGCCAGGCAGTTGGCTATTGCTTCAGAAGAAATTCTGAATGCTTCTAGGACTGGCCGTTCAGCCGATGGAAAAGGGGCTGTAGCCAGAGTAGAGGAAGGAAGTAAAAAAAGGGCTGACAATAGTCAGAATGAGTCGTCAGTACGTGAGGTAGTTAGGTATAGACAGGGAAGCCCACAGGAGGCTGTGGATAGCAAGGTTACATACCGTTCGAGGGACGGTAGTAGGTCTAGGTATGGTAATATGGAAAAGGGCTCCTATTCCAGCGGCCATGTTAGCCGCAGCCCAGGGGAGAGGAGTAGCGAGTATAGGGGGTATCGTGACCATAAGGGAGATGGGCATCATGAGAACCGGTATGGTGCGGAGTCCTATAGACACCGCAGCCCCGAAGGCAGGTATTCCCCCAGGGGTGAGGCGGCGTCCTATAGACACCGCAGTCCAGAAGGCAGGTATTCCCCCAGGTATGAGGCAACGTCCTATGGACGTCGTAGCCCGAATAGCAAGTATTCTCCGAGATATGAGGCGACGTCTCAGAGACGCCGGAGTCCAGATCGTAGGTACTCTCCTCGATCACCTCGAGGTTCACCTACATCGGGTAGAAGGCCTGGAAGGTTTAGCTCCCCAACTGGCAGGGACAACTGTTTCCAGTGTGGTAGGAGGGGACATCAAGTCCGTCATTGCCCGGATGTAAGGTGTTTCCGGTGTAATCTGAGAGGCCATACTTCTAGGGATTGCAACAATAGGTGGGAAGGTGACAATATCAGGTCACAGCACAGGGATAGTAGTGGTAATGAAGGTTCTCCACGTAAAGTGAGATTTGTGAACAATGTTGTTGGTGATACTGGTAGCAGGAAATGTAGCATCAAACGCTTGGTGAAAGTAAATGGTAAAGAGGTAGAGTTTGTATTAGACACTGGAGCTGAAGTGTCAGTGGTAACTGAGGATACTGGCAGGTTTCTGAATTTGAGATTAAGTAACCCTGTTAATGATCTCATTGGGGTTGATGGTTCCAGGCTGAATGTTAGCGGGAAGTCAAATGTTTGTATTAATGACTTTCCCAGATCTATAGTGACGTCAGTTTATGTTGTAAAAGGGTCCTCTGTGAACCTGTTAGGTATTGAGGATATCAGAAAACTCAAACTGTTGACCAACAGTGATGAGTTACGAGTTGAAGGCGAGTGTAGGCAAGGGGTATGGCAATGCAAGGGTACTGCTGTTATAAAGGACACAGTGGAGCAAAAGCGAACACCCATATCTAGTGGTGGTGGCAATGTCTCACCAATGCAGATGGCGCAAAAAGCTTCTGCTGGTACCACTGCAAAAGCTAGAGCCACTTCAGGGTGCGCTACAGCTGGTGCTAGGGGGTACAGCAGTGTGCTGAAAGCTAGACAGTTACAGGGTGAGAGCGAGGCGTTTGGTAGCAGATTGTCTGAGTTCTTGGTGAGTGAAGGTGTTTTGGGTGATGAAGACTATGCTAGTAGACGTGCGCGTCTTGAGGCTGAGAGGAGAGAGGCTGAGAGGGTGTTTCGTATGTCGATGGAGAGGTACGAGCAGGGTGTGAGGGAGCTCGAGGAAGAGCAGGAATGTACCTTGGTAATAAGGCAGGCTGTGGCCAAAATGAGGAAGTTGAGGTCTGGGGCTAGTAAGAAAGTCCCATCGACGGTGGTGTGTAACACCCCGTCGAGTTCAGCTGTGAAAACAGCGCCCGCACCTAGTGCGGAAGGCTCTAGCGCCCAGAGGGAGGAGTCCAAGACCCCCTCGGGCTCTCAGAGCAGTGCCAGATGGGTGCACGAGGTAGAGGAGGCAGAGAGGGTGACCGGTGGCAACACCAGTGTCAAAGTTGAGGTTCAGCAGGAGGCGGATAGGGAAGATACCGTAGAGGTTGACCCTAGTGCACCACTTCAAAGGGAAGATACTGGGCAGAGAATTGCTCTGGTTGACCCGGTGGGAAGTGTGGTACAGGAGCAGTCGGGGCCGGCTGCTCCAAGGGATGATGGAATTAACGGTGAACCCCTTGAGTTGGTGTCGAGGGTTCGAGAGGGTGTTGGAGGTTCAGAGAGTCCAGAGGACGATCTGATGGAAGTCTCTAAGGGTTTAGACTGAGAGCTGTGAGGTAACGAGGGACACTTGGTAAGGAGGTTAAGTATTAATAAGGTATGTATATGTTACAGGTAATCATCTCGGGTATGTATGGTGTGGCTTTGTTTTCACCCTTGGTATTTAGGCTTGACATATGATTTAAGGCTAGTGCTTCAACTAACCATGATTAGTTAGGCTTGATCGCACGCAATGGTAACTGGTCCCTTGGTATGATGTCAGCTTGATTGCTCGCTGGGTTTACAAAAGGGGGGGCATGTTGGATAACGAGTTTGTGTGTTATAGGAAGTTCAAGGTTAACATAGGTTCTATCGGTGTTGGTGTAACCAGGGATTACGGGTGCCTACACGGACTGCGGGAACTTAGGCTTACTTGAGGAGACCCGGATGACCTACGTCATCCTCAAGAGCGCGGCCTTCTTGAGTTGCTAGTTGATGGTGAGTAGACGTGTTTTCCTTGTGTCTCTTCGTACCCTTCATCTAACAAATTGTTTCTTTGTAATCATACTTATTTAATTACAGTTGAAAACTCATCAATAGTACTTCACTATTATTTTTGTTATCATAAACTTGTCAGCTGCAGTTTTATTCTATCAAAAAGTGGTTTATTAGCACAATTTATTTGTTCGTTGTTATGATTGAATGGGTGGGTGGGGTTATATCTCTATGATAAAGCCGATAGAATTGTTAGTCGGTATACTGCTATTGTGTGTATCATAGACTCCACCACGATCCTGACTAACCTATATCTCTATGGTGCAACCTGACAATTGTGATTTCAAGTCGTTTCAGGTTTTTTGAAACACATGAAACATTTTCTAGCCCACTAGTAGTTTTTTCTACTATACTCTTTTATTAGTATAATTATGCTTCGTTTTTTTCTTGTTGGGCGCCCTTTTACTCACCTCAGCTTTGACTGCGTTTATCAACCTTTGGGTATAATAATAATAATTATTTATTTAATTGTTTTTATTTTCTATGGGTCCCTGCCTATTTCATAGCACCCTTCCCAGTCACTTTCTGGTATATGTATATTATAGATCATTACTTATTTTGGAGATAAGTCAGACCCGAAATTTCACTCGTTGAAAATTTATTATATTACTACTAATGAGATAAAACTTGTTAATTGTTACTTTTATCAACACGGCATGAGAATTGCAAGTCATGAAAATGGGTAAGTTTTGAGTCCATTTTGGCTGAACAAACCTCTTTCATCACAAATGACCAAATAATTTTTCTTACTTGACTCAGTTGGCTGCTTTCCTTGTTAAACAATTTTGTATTGGCTTGATGTTGCCAATTATGCTTGTACAAAAACTTTTTGACACAAATATAACAGCTAGCTGATACCGATACACCAGTTATCTGACCTCAATACACCAGGTTATTTGACACAAATACAGCAGCTTATTTGACACAAATACAGCAGCTTATTTGACACGAATACAGCAGCTTATTTGACACGAATACCGTAGCTATTTGACACGAATACCGTAGCTATTTGACACAAATACACCAGCTTATTTGACACAAATACCGTAGCTATTTGACACGAACACAGCAGCTTATTTGACACAAATAATAATTGAATTCACAAAAAAGAATACTTAGTTAAACCATTTTTTATTACGTGATTTCTGCACTAAAACGATGTGTTGAGAAACAATTTTTTATTAACTTACTTGTTGTGATTTTGAAACTTTTGTTCGAGGAGCCATTGTTAATTTCATTTTTGGTTTATTGCTATACCAGGATTTTCCTCTGTGTACATCTGCTTACTTTTTCCAGTCACTGTTCAGTGATTTTGGTTCGTTAAAGTTTCAAAAGATTTGGGCACAATTAGTTGTCTACCTGTCCTTCAGCGCAAAGGCTCTAGTTGCGCTCAATTGTGCTGTTGAGACCTCAGTTCTTGAACTCTCATGTAGAAAACCTGAGATGCTGATAAATGATAGACGTGTCTCTATTCTGGTAAACAAGAAAAAGTGTTTTTTTCTAACTGCCTGCATCACAATCGATTTAACTTATTTGATCATTTTATTGTAGTGAAGCTGTGGCATGTCGGTATCGCAGCCCTATTGGCACTTTGCATTCTCATCTACTTGCTTGCTGTCTTCACTACCTATTGTCTCAAATTGGAGTATTCCTTCAACAAGTTTATCAGAGCAATGCATCCCTGCTGTGGCAGAGAAAATAGTGTGGTCAGGGAAAATTCTAATGGAAACAATGAGGAAGGACAACCGGGATACACCAACAATGAGGAAGGACAACCGGTATACACCAACACTGAGGAATGCATGGACAATACTCCTCCTCGCAGACTAGAGCCCATTAATATGTCAGTCGTCGACCAGAAAAAAACAAAGAATCGCAGAAGTGGCCGCAAAGAAAGAAACCGCAAGAAAACAAAAGTACAGGTGGATTCTTCATCAGCTGAGCAACCACCGAGTTCTGAAACGATGATGAAGTAATTGCCACCCCAAGATGGAAGTGGTTATGAGAACTATCCTCCTAACCGATAAACAAATAAACAATTCTCGGTGACAAAATAAATTCAGAAGTGTCTACTTTATTTACTCATGCTACGGTACCTCGCACTAGATATCCTCAACTGCTGCAGCCAATCAAACCATTTACAGCAATGTTATACCTTCATCGCCATTATGGGTTACTGACAAATAATCAATTTATTTCACATTTTCTATCATCCAGCTCACTCAGGGTACGTGGGGAGTGGAGGACAGTGCTTTATTATTATTGTAATCCAGTTATTCATGAGCTGGTTGGTGCCATGTTGTTTGTCTATGTCGAGCTGATTGATACCGTGTGTTTGTCTTTCTCACTTGTAATTGTTTGTCAAACTGTAATATTGATTGCTAGTGATACTTTTACCATCTTACTTCCGTCATAGGAAGTGGCTGGACGTGTAGGGTTGAGTTATTGTGGTGGCAGCTGCTACATCTCTGGTTGAGACAGTATCACATACTCAAGCTATCATATATACAGTATTCATGTTTATTAATACACCGGTGTGGTTGAATACACATTACACATAGACCTTTCATTGCAGCACTTTCCATATACATACGCAAATATTACTGCAGTAGTCACATAAAATTGTGTGCACGTTATAGTGATACCAATTTTATCAGCATGTACTGGTGTAATACTATTCATAGATATAATGTACCAGTGCAATAACAGAACTATCAGCATGTACTAGTGTGATACTAATCATAGATATAATGTGCCAGTGCAATAACAGAACTATCAGCATGTACTAGTTTGATACTAATCATAGATATAATGTACCAGTGCAGTAACAGAACTATCAGCATGTACTGGTGTGATACTAATCATAGATATAATGTACCAGTGCAATAACAGAACTATCAACATGTACTGGTGTAATACTAATCATAGATATAATGTACCAGTGCAGTAACAGAACTATCAGCATGTACTGGTGTGATACTAATCATAGATATAATGTACCAGTGCAATAACAGAACTATCAGCATGTACTAGTGTGATACTAATCATAGATATAATGTACCAGTGCAGTAACAGAACTATCAGCATGTACTGGTGTGATACTAATCATAGATATAATGTACCAGTGCAATAACAGAACTATCAGCATGTACTGGTATGATACTATTCATAGATATAATGTACCAGTGCAATAACAGAACTATCAGCATGTACTGGTGTAATACTATTCATAGATATAATGTACCAGTGCAATAACAGAACTATCAGCATGTACTAGTGTAATACTATTCATAGATACAATGTACCAGTGCAATAACAGAACTATCAGCATGTACTAGTGTGATACTAATCATAGATATAATGTACCAGTGCAATAACAGAACTATCAGCATGTACTGGTGTGATACTATTCATAGATATAATGTACCAGTGCAATAACAAAACTATCAACGTGTATTGATCGAGGTGAACATTGCAGTCTATTGTCAAGATCCCTTTTCAGCTTTCACTCTAGCCTCCTTGGCATTGGGTTGACCTGCAGTAGACTTACCTGGTGCGTCTTTTCATACCCGGCTTTGCCTCAACTGCATCTGTAATGGATTTAAATGCGTCAAGCAGAGACAATCCAAAGGGTTTGTGGTGGTAGTGAAGGTTGGTGTGGATTTATTATTGATTAACACTGCTGTTATAGGACTGGTGCCAGTTGGTAGTGTTGTATATATATATATTAGGGTTATCATATCGCTGTAATAGCATAGTTGTGTCCCCTTTGACTAAGGGAAGACAATCCTTTGCTTCCTGTATCATAGTTACTGTACTTATATCGTTTTGGAATAGATCAAGCATTTTGCCAGATATTACAATTTTTTTCATATAAAAAAACTATTCGTGTTAACCAACCTAACAGAATACAACAGGTAGTTTTAAGGTGAGTGTTTTTTATTTGTTTGTGGTGGTGCATTACAACTGTTGTTGTTGAAGGATACAGTCAGTAAGATTCATAAAGAAGTTGGTATTTACTTTACCAGTTTTTAAGGTCAGTGTTGGCGGACACTTCATGTTAGTGAAATCTGGCCTTGGGATTTGATTTTAATGATTTTCCTAAGTTAGTTATCAATCCTGGTGACACTTATGGTTCATGGAAGGCATGGTTAGATGAATTTGAGCTTAGTGTGGAAATGGTTACCTTTAAACTAGGGAAGGAAACAGTAAATCGGAGAAAACAAGATGTTTCCAAGGAGAGAATGAAATTGTTGGCGTTTTTGCATGACACTGGTCAAGGAGGTAGAGATGCCTTAGAGTCTAGTGCTAGTGAAATGAGTGAGGTTCACATAGGTCATGTAAGGTTTGCTCCTGTGGCCCAACCTGCAAGTGGTGCCAGAGCTGGTGGAGCTCACGGCACCCTTGAAGCCCCTAACAGACCTACCCACTCTGAGAAGCTTGTCTCAGCCCAGAGGGACTCAGCTGTTAGGCCTGCGAGTAGTAATATATGAGCAGATCTCCCTACCAAGTGTTTTTTTGTGGATTAGACCTTGGGGTTGAGGCAATGGGTTACGGCGTTGGATGAATTCGCCGAGTTTATATTGTATTTTACTTGAGGGGTACTTGAGTGGCATTTGAATGGCATTTAAGTGGCATTTGAGTTTTGATTATTTTTTTACTTGATTTGAACTCATATGGCATCTAGATTTTGAATGTATGGCATTCAAGTTTTGATAACTTTTTACATAACTCGAACTCATATGGTATCTTGAGAGAGAGGGGAGAGGAGAGAGGAGAGAGGAGAGATGGGAGATGAGAGAGGAGAGAGATTTTTTAGTTTTCTATACATTCATGTATATATGGTTAGTTATGTACATATTTATGGTTATATTCATATCTACATAGAGAGAGGAGATATATCTACATTGAACAAATATATTGATCAAAAATGAAAATTATATGATTATATACCTGATTACATAATAAGTAGGGAAAATCTTCTGGAGAGAGGGGAGAGGAGAGATGAGAGAGGAGAGAAGAGAGAGGAGAGATTTTTTTTAGTTTTTTATACATTTATGTATATATGGATAATTATGTACATATTTATGGATATATTTACATTTACATCATTGAATAATATACATTTATTACATAATAAGTATATTAAATGCTATAAAATATGTTGGAAAATTACCAAATTAGACCTCTAGATGGTTAAAATCTACAGTATTTGGGAAATAACTGCAAGAGAGGAGAGAGGAGTATTTGGTAGAGGAGAGAGTATGTTGAGAGAGAGGAGAGATAAAAAGAGGAGAGAGGAGAGAGGAGATATATCTACATTGAATAAATACAGTGATTAAAAATGAAACAATATGTGAATATATACATTTATTGTGTAATAAGTAGGGAAAATCTCATACAATATAGCTAGAGTCAGTAAATATTAAATAATACAAACTTAGGAAGGAATACTTCTGTTCTATGTACTTTTGATTCCATAATGAACTAAAATAAAAAGTTATGTATTAGTATAGAATGGTTAAACAGAAATTTAAAACAACTACAAACTGTTACTAAATAGTATTTTTTTATTAATTATTACCTTATCATCAAAAATTGACTGTTAATCGGATGTTTTTGTAGCTTTTCGTGTCTTACGTTGTTGAGTCCTTACCCTTCTAGCTTGTCTTTGAGCGGACTGTCGCTGCATGTTTCTTCTTTTTAGAGCAAGTTCTTTACGAGCACACTCGATAGAAATTGGTGTGTTTACCTGTTGTAGTTGATATTGTCGTTGTTGTAATACATAATGTAATCTCTGAATATCTGACGTAACATCATTCCCTAAGAGCTTTAATGTTAGAAAAGATTCAGTTCGAAAACTATTTAGCTGCTCTATCAAGTCTTTCTGTATGAATTTACAATTGTTTGAGATAATTCGCACTCTCTCTTCAATTTTCTTATTGCATATGTTTTGTAGAAGTATCAAGTCCTCTTGAGTCAAAGATTTAGGCTGAGTTTCTGATTCTGTGTTGTTAACTATTTCCATTTTTTGTCATTGAATCTGAAAAAAAACAAAAAAAAACAGATGATTAATTTTGTTCAGTTGTTTTAGTATAATAAATAATATATGAGTAAAAACTGTAATTTATTAAGTTTTTACCTTGATGCTCTTCTAATAGCTGTAGTAGATGTTGCTTCTCTGATAGCTGTTGTAGAACTGGATGCTTTCTGTGTGAAAACTATGACTCTTATATAGCTAAAGTTGTACTGATTAAACCCTATGAACACCATCTCGTGTCAATCTCTATGAATCAACATTTGTTCACGCGAAGGAAAGTCAATGCTTTCGCGGGAATAAATGAATTATTTTCACGCGAATACAAACCAATGCTTTCGCGGGAATAAATAAACTATTTTCACGCGAATGGAAACCGTTGCTTTCGCGGGAATAAATAATTTATTTTCACACGAATAGAAACCAATGCTTTCGCGGGAATAAAGAATTTATTTTCACGCGAATAGAAACCAATTCTTTCGCGGGAATAAATAATTTATTTTCACGCGAATAGAAACCAATGCTTTCGCGGGAATAAATGATTTAATTTCCCGCGAATGGAAACCGTTGCTTTCGCGGGAATAAATAATTTATTTTCACGCGAATAGAAACCAATGCTTTCGCGGGAATAAATGATCTTATTTCCCGCGGATGAAAGTCAATGTTGTCGCGGGAATAAATACTTTATTTTCACGCGAATGGAAACCGTTGCTTTCGCGTGAAAATAAAATATTTATTCCCGCGAAAGCAACGTTGCCTTCGCGTGAAAATAAAATATTTATTCCCGCGAAAGCATTGGTTTCTATTCGCGTGAAAATAAATTATTTATTCCCGCGAAAGCAACGGTTTGTATTCGCGTGAAAATAAAGTATTTATTCCCGCGAAAGCAACGGTTTCCATTCGCGTGAAAACAAAGTATTTATTCCCGCGACAACATTGACTTTCATCCGCGGGAAATAAAATCATTTATTCCCGCGAAAACATTGGTTTCTATTCGCGTGAAAATAAAATATTTATTCCCGCGAAAGCAACGGTTTCCATTCGCGGGAAATTAAATCATTTATTCCCGCGAAGGCAACAGTTTGCATTCGTGTGAAAATAAAGTATTTATTCCCGCGAAAGAATTGGTTTCTATTCGCGTGAAAATAAATTATTTATTCCCGCGAAAGCATTGGTTTCCATTCGCGTGAAAATAACTTATTTATTCCCGCGAAAGCATTGGTTTGTATTCGCGTGAAAATTATTTATTTATTCCCGCGAAAGCATTGACCTTCCTTCGCGTGAACAAATGTTGATTCATAGAGATTGACACGAGATGGTGTTCATAGGGTTTAATCAGTACAACTTTAGCTATATAAGAACCATAGTTTTCACACAGAAAGCATCCAGTTCTACAGCGACTAACAGAGGAGCAACATCTACTACAGCTATTAGGAGAGCAACAAGGTAAGAAGCACTAAAATAATTATTTGTTTTTAATTAATTGAAACATCTAGGTTTTTGAATCTTAGTTTTTAAAAACAATCTTTTAATAAAACAATAGTTTCAGTATATTTACATCATTAAACTAAGTTCTTTTACTTTTTGCAGGTATGATGACATCACACTCCAAAGCACTTCCTAAGCTCCATATTGAACCAATCACAGCTACCAACAACACTAACGCTATTTCCACTACAACCATCATTTCCACCACCAACGGCATTCACATTGATGATAGAAGATCCAATCCTAACACCTTTAATGATACATCTTCTCGCTCAAACACCAATGCTCATGCTGATATAGCAATGAATCATCATGTAGTTTCAGCTGACTCTCCTTTGAGTCCCACACCGGACTACACATATCTGCATGAGAACAGTGAAGGCAAACGAACGGAGGATATCAAAAAACCGATAGTGACATTATCTCAAGCTTCAATTTCCTTTTTATTCAGCAACTGCAAGAATAATACCGCAAACAAACTTAGAGAGTTTGAATTGCTCGAGATGGCTGGAATAATGACAGGAGCTATGCAGAAAGGAATGTTGGAAATCGGAAATTTTGTGAGTTTGTTGGATTTACCAATTCCTACGATATTGGAGGTTTTCGATGTTAATTACGTTGAAGATTATGGTATATTGGACTATGAATATGTTTTAAAAAACAATCATCGAATTCGAGTCAAATCACTGATTGACAAAGAACTTACGATGGAGCTACAGGAACTTGATCCCGGCTCTTCACAAATCGTAGTGTACATGGGAAAGCTAGAAGAAAATCAACCCGATCTACGTATTGTAGGAGATAATCATCATCATCAAGGGCTAAAACAACGAGTTATAGCCAAAATCTTGAGAAAAAAATCATTGAAACAGTTGCAAGCATACTTTGATATCATCACTTTCGATAATATTCCTGTCAACACTCTTCTGACATTCACTAGACTTTCAGTTTGGAAAAATTTGAAGTCGAAGCAGCGAAAACGAAAACAAGATACATCGCCTTTACGTATCACTCACACTGTCACTTACAGATACATGATGAATGACGGATCTTTGATGACTGGGAAGATTGTTGTCCCTCCTGAGAACGTTTTGAAGATCAAAAATCATGAATGCGGTATGATCCACTATAAAAGTACGATGACAACTGAAAGCGGCACAAAGAAACACATTCTCACGATTCTGAGTGTTGAAGAAGCTTTGATGCTTCTATCTACTTCAAGTGAAAAAAAAGGAAGAGCTTTCAGACTTTCTCTATTTGACGATGCTGAGCTGATGAAAAGTTATGATGATGATGTTGCCGCTGATGATGCTGCTGATGATGATGATGATGATGATGATGATGATGATGATGATGATGACAATGATGCTTATACTGATGAAGAAGATGATAATATGACTGATGATGACTCTGAGAACAAAAAATTTGAGGAAAAAGATGAAGTTGTCGACAATGATAGTGAGAAAAGCAATGAAGATGACAAACACATTTCAAGCGAAGCTAGCAGGATTTCAATATCGGAAATTTAATTAAGGTATGTTAATCTTCACTAGTAATAAGTAACTACTAATAGCCGTATTTTTCACCATAGTATAATGTAGTTGTTATAACGACATCTATGTATGCTTTTAGATAGAATACGTGTACAAGTGAATGACCGACGACTCGCCAAAATCTATCAGCAACAACTCATAAACATTAAATTACATGTTATTTGTATTGTGCAATAATTTGTATATATTTAGTGTAATAAAGTATTTTATCCATATTTAACATTGGTAATTTAGCCAATTTGTAAAACTTTCGGGGTTACAACTCTAAAATGTTACAAAATTTCAATGTTCCGACACAAAAATAAATATTTCAAGTTATCGTCTCATTTTTCAAAAATGTTAAGACAACTCCCATTTATAATTTCTAAACTTCGTTTTTGAAAAAATATGTAAAAGTTGTCGGCACATTGTGTCAAAATGGTAAGACAACTCCGCTTTTGCACAAAAATTGTGAAAATGTTTTATAATTTGTTTGAGAAACCAAAACAGTAGAAGACTTTTTACAACCACAAGCATTATACTTTAGGTTTTACAGTTTTGTGAATTGGGTGTTGATAGTTTGTCACGATATGACATAATAATTAAGTAATTACAGTCTTTTTCATAACAATGCTATAGATTCAGTAATACAGATGTGAAATTTACTGTTTCATCACTTGGATGCAGTTTGAAGGTAGTTGATGTAATATTTATTTTGTAATATTATGCAAAGTAATACAGTAAGAATGAAGCGTATGGAGTTTTCAACCACAAAACAAACAAAAATAATACATTAGGTAAACTAATGACAGAACAATTCTACATGAAGTGTATACATATGAATAAAGTATTCATAAAAAACACAGACTATTGTCTGTATATATAATATATATATATAGAGAGTATTTATAAAAAAACATCCTATTCACTATATATTTTGTGGTAAGAAATTATAAAATAGGGTAGTTGCATAAGACCTATTCCAGAGCCATGATAATAATAAAAAATATAGTGAAATAAAAATTTTAAAACTCACCTAAGAGTGCAGTTAATACAAGAATTTCTTCTTGAGAAAAATCTGAATTTTTTTGCATTTTCTGTCTAATAGACGCTAATTTCAATTTAACACAATCATTAAAACCCTTTTTTTTCAGTCCATCTTTTATATTCAAAATTAATTTCAGTGAAGTTATATCAATCTTTTGGCTTTGTTTTAAATCTACTTGAGTTTGTGGGTTAACTGTTGTATTAGATTCTAAAACACTGGTTTTTGGACTGCACTGTGAACTAGCAACAGAAATTAAGTCATTATTACTTTCTTCAGTTTCTGAAAAATCAGAATCTGAAGATATAAGCGCTCTCATTTTTTTACGTTGGGTTTTAAGTAAAAGCTTTTGATCTCCAGCAACCGGTTTTTTAGCTATTGCCAACCATTTACACCCTAATCCCTCAAAATCTAAATCGATGTTTCCAGAAAAATAACCTTCTATTGGATAGAGATATACTAACATAAAATTTTTGGGAAAAGTAATGTTCATAACTAACTCAGAATATTTTTTATTAATAAATAAAACAAAATTATCATAACTAGCAATATCAACAACAAAAAACATTTTAGTTTTCAAAATACAAGTATGTTGCTGGAGTTCTCTCAAAGTTGTATGTGATTTTCCGCATAAACAATAAAAAATAAACAAGTGAGCAAAAAAATGTCTTGAAAGAACTCGACCGGGCTCATGCATCTTCCCTAATTTAAACTTCTTACCACAAAATATACACGGAATACTGTCTTTTTTTTCTTTCAGTGCTTCGCTCAGAGTCTTTGTGCAATACGATATCAACAGCAACGAAAGCACTGAAAGAAAATATCTTGTGTTTTTGTTATCGATATCTACAAGCAAAATAAACAAATTCTCATATATATATATATATAGATAACTGTCTTGAGTATGGTATATGTATATAAAGATAACGCGTATCACTTACACTTGAAGCACTCCTTATCATCTTTTATCTCTCCATCTATAACACTGCTCCTTCTGTACTGCTCTAGCTGCAGGTTCTCTGCTTGAACTAAAATAGAAAATATGAATGTAATTATGTTAGTTTTTGAAAAAATTTATTAAAATTGAATGAGTATGTAGTAAATAATATTTTTATCATACTTACATTCAAATGTGTGACGATCATAGGAGAGAAATGTTTCATCTTTTCCTACATAACATGCGCTTGCAATGAATCGTGTAGATGTTTTCTCTACAAAAATAACGTAGTAAATGTAGAGTCGTTATTATTTTACCTACAGAAAAATTTACATTTTTCATAATACAGAAAAATACTTACTCATAGCAATGTGCGCGGTAGGCTTATTTTTTGGCTTCTCCGTTTCCTTAAAACATTCGTCCAACCATCTCATTGTTTCATCATCGGTAGAGCTTAATAAAGCAATAAAACAAGATTGTGATTAATTAAAAACTCTATATAATACAGTTGAATAATAAAGTTTCAATAATATACTTACATGGTACTGAAATCTATTTCGTCTATATTTATCTCTAATGCATCATTTGAGGATGTAGTCCTACAAGTAATATATATATATATATATATACATTTGTATAAATTTATAAATGTAACTGCAACAAAATTGTAAAAGATAGTATAAATAACTTACTCATTTGCTGTAGGGATATTGCTAGCCATTGTTGTTTTGCAGATGTGTAGATGTTGCAGATGATGTAGTATAAATGAAAACTGATACTGTTTAAAAAAATAGTTTCTCTTATATACAAAACATTGAAGTCATTTATCAAGATTAATTTGTAGACTGATTTTCTGATTATTACTATGATAAATGATATTGTTTTTTAAAAAAGTGGAAGATGATTAGGAAGTTGGTTAAAAAAATAGGAAGATAGAGATTAAATAGTTTAATAAGCTTAACCACCACAAACACTCCTGTAAACTGTCTTTCCATCTAGCTAAAATTTTTGAATGTAGAGCGTTGGATAAACAAATTTTACAACCTCTTTTAAATATAACTAGCTAGGATGAAACTTACATTTCATTTGAATGAGAACTCACATCCTTCAAACATATTTTTATAGCAACAATTTTCATATAGACACATCAACAGCAAAACAATGATGCGATGTAGTTCCATCTTTATATCATCAGACAGTAAATTAATATGTGAGAGCTTCAATTATAGTTTACACCATTAAGCGTGAGTTCGGAATGTAATAAAATACTTTACAGGTACTGATAGCATTTAATAACTAGTTCAATTGCAGTTTATTGATATACTCTACTATAACACACACTACCACAAACAATCATATAGATACATCATCAGCAAAACAATGATGTAGTGTAGCTCCATCTTTATATCAACAGACAGTAAATTAAAATGTGAGAGCTCCAATTATAGTTTACAACATTAAGTATGAGTTAGGAATGTATGTTGAAATATTATTTGTATTTCACACAAAACCATTAAGCGTGAGTTCGGAATGTAATAAAATACTTTACAGGTACTGATAGCATTTAATAACTAGTTCAATTGCAGTTTATTGATATACTCTACTATAACACACACTACCACAAACAATCATATAGATACATCATCAGCAAAACAATGATGTAGTGTAGCTCCATCTTTATATCAACAGACAGTAAATTAAAATGTGAGAGCTCCAATTATAGTTTACAACATTAAGTATGAGTTAGGAATGTATGTTGAAATATTATTTGTATTTCACACAAAAAACAATGAGATATTTTAAAAAAAGTAACAGTCTAACTAATAAAACAAGTGGATAAAGTCATGCTTTGCTCATGTTTTTTTAGATGATAGCGGAGATACCTAGGATTAAAAGTAAAACCACAAATCCGTTTTGGTGGAAGGCTGTATCTATATTAACTAATATGTAATGAAACAATAAAAAACAGGAGATAGATGCAATCAAGTTCTCTTCCTTTTTAGGTTGAATTCGACCTATAATTCCATCATCTATGGATGTTTGTTGTTTTTGTTTTAAATAGAGCATGATAATGAATAGTGCTTAGGTGTAACTAATGACTTTTCTCGAGCGACACACTTGATATTAAAAAGATCAAAACATATAGGATTAAGCGAGATGATGATTAATGTCTTTTCTGGAATGAGTTTATTAGTAAAATGACACTTGCGGGGCACTTGCGTGATATTATAATTAATTACTTTTTAAAAATGAACTGGTAACATTACGGCGACTGAAATAATACCTAAAACGTCTCGCATAAATTTTGATCTGACTGAAAATGGACTGAAAACCTTCAAGGTGCGTAAAAATTATCGTAACTCGCTATAGCGGATATTCTAAGAAATATTTATTTTCTC